>PVIJ01013021.1:14512-47034 GCA_004024925.1 Scalopus aquaticus | reverse complement strand
AAGGATAAAATGTGATATAATTTCTTAGTAATCAACAAAGTATTAAAATGGGTTTTAGTGCTAAATGTATTTTGTCATACTCTAATTCTTTGAAAATGGGACATAAAGCTCAGAAGAGAGAAGTTGAGTAACCAAATTTTCTTACTTAAAGTAGAGTGCTTGATTCTTCAATTCTTCTTCAATTACATGAGTTAACAAACAGACTTCCTTATAACTGTCAAAAAAAACTATTTAAAAAATTAGAAATCTTGTGTGGTATTTTTCTTTTTTAGTGATAAGCAGAATTTCTTGCTGTCACCCAATACACAGAACACTTATTAAATACGCAGAAGAGACGCGAGTTCAATGCCCAGCCGGGGAGAATCCCACATGACCCGGCAGACCTCTCCTGCCTCGTCTGCTGCTTCCCTCAGCAGCGTATTTCTGCCGATCTGCCTGTTCTGCTCCCCACTCTGTCTCTGGTGAACCCTCTCGCCGCCCCATGCCTCTGGCCTGTACCCCAGCGTGTATGCATAAATAAATATATCTTTAAATAAATGAATAAATATGAAGAAGATGAAAAAATGCAAAAGGAATCAAACATCAGTTTTTGTATTACTGTGGGCAGTACTAGAAGCTGGAAGTCTTAGTCATAAGAGGCTAACTCAAGATTTCTGTAGCAGCATCTCAGAAAACACATAAGAGAAGAAGGTGACTCATCTACATTTTGCCTATATGACATTATTTTTACATTCTCTGTAATGATTTGGCATGCTTGTGAATGCTCTATACTGTAATGCTGAATTGGCCAAATAATTTTACAGAAACGTTTATAGATTTGTCTGAACAAATGATTCACATTAAGCACCTTCTAGAAAGGTACTGCTTAAAGCAATTTACTACTGATTGGACAGGTGTTCTGCCTGGCAAAAACTGGTTTTGTAAATTCTGTTTATCTTCTCCCATTATTTGCTTTTTACTTTAATAAACAATGAAGTGAAATTCTACGTTTAATTTTCCAACAGTCTGAAACTTTCTGAAAATCTGTTTTAGAATGAAGTTCTTCATGTAATTTCTCAAGTATTTTGAGGTTGGGTGGTTAGATAAACAGCCAGAACATAACCCATTTTCAGCTGGTAAGACAGTCAAATAAACAAAAAATATGTTTTTGAATGGAAGACATTCAAAAGAATACATATTACTGCATATTTTCAGTATGATTATGTAACAAGATGCCACTTCAAAGCTAACTTTTTGTTTGGATTACATGTACAAAAAGGTCAGGGCTATGTTTTCTGTAGGAATATTGCTTATTTGAAAGTAGTTTAAAGGGCCAGAAATTCTTGCAATTTTGAAGCATCAGTAAAGATGAAATTGCACATAAAGGAACATTTAATAATAAATATTTGTGTTTTAAATACAGTTATTCTTGCTATAACATACATATATCATTACCATAAAATGACTTAAAGGTTTAAGACTGTCTTTAATAATATTATTTCTAAGGAAACTATGTCTGGGAAATCAATAAAATAGCTCAAAATTATTCATAAAATTTTAAATGAAATCGTTATAAATATGTATCAACTCTTAACCACGTCCAACAATTAATATTACAACAGCTCAGGAAAACAGGTAAAAATTAATTCAAGGTTTTCTAAAAATTTTCAAGCTTTCTGAGATGTTTCAGAATTAACAATTTTAGAATCTAACAATTTTGGTTAGTTCTAAATATAAAACTAATTAATGAAAACAATCTGGTTTCACTCATATAGTGGGGTATGTTCCAGACTATTTAGAAAGTAACATGGTTCTGGATAAATGAATCCATGATTTCACTCCCTCACTTGGCCCCTTGGATGACTAAGCCTTCCTTAAATCCAAGTAGCTAACACATTGCAACCGTAGTTGGAATTTCATTTCCTTCTATTCCTGCTCTAGTTATTAGAGGGCACAGAAACAACACAAAACCTAAATGAACTGCAACAGAACTGCCTTAAATTGAGAGGTAAGAATATGTTTATTTATAGAGCAGGTTCAAAGCTACTTCCTGAGATCGTGAACATCTTAAAAATAAAAAGCATCTAATAGAGTGCATTAATAAAATAAAAATGGAAAGGAATGATTTCTGATTTCAAATTTTTGATGAAGAAACCAAAAATTCCCTGAAACCCTCATTTTAAGTCAAGGTCATCGATATTATTATTTTGAAAATGTGGCTGCAAAGAGAAACCAGGAAGTGCTGAGTCATCGTAAACATAAGTGACACCATCATCAGCACTTCTGGTGTCAGATTCAAAGGTGAGCATACTTCCTTTGACCTGCCACTCTTCCTTCCTTTTCTCACTGGCCTAAGGAAGTCAATGAAAAGCTGAGTACCACAAAGCTGAAGAGCAGCATAATAAAGCATAAACACTACTTAACAGTCCTAATTCCACATGATATTTGTCTCTACATATGGCTATTAAAATGACTAAAAAAAAAATTAATTTAAAAATATATGGCATTCAGTCTAAGCAATTATACCTCTAATTTCCCCTAATAAATATTAGTTTCCTCCTCAAATAATTAGCATACTTTTGTCATTATGTAGTTTATATGTATTTGATTTCCCAGACAGACCTTAACAAAATAGTCATATCCAAAAGATCTTCTCATGACTAAAAGATTTATAGACAGAAAAACTAGATGATAATGGAAATAACACCTGGAGTTGTATAACCCTGAGCAAGTCATTTAAATTCTCTGTGCCTCTTTTGTTTTATCTATAAAGTAGGAATAACCATCCTCCCCCAGATTCTACTACTGTGGCTGTATCAATGCTACTGTATCAATAGCATTCAAGAAGTATACAACTGCCATGCAAACAGGAATGACACATTCATTATCTATTTCAAAACAAGGCAAAATTCAGGTTCTCAGGCTAGCTTCCATGTATTTCATTAGAAATGTTTAATATTTTCATTGGGTTTGAATGTTTAAATTGTCACTAGCAATCACACATGCTAATCACACATGCTAAACTAGCGAACACTAATATTAGTACAAACATAATACTCAGTATTACTGGGCCATATAAAAGTATACTTTTTTAAAAAAGGCAATCATATGAGAGACATACCACAATAATACTTCAGTGAGAAAAAAAGTGACATAAAGGATCAGTACTTAGCATTTTCTTGCAAACTCCCCATAGGTCTCCAAATACCATATTCAAATTAAACCTTAATCACCAGCACTTAATTTTTACAACCCTCTTTACTGTTACAATTGTGACAAGTGAACAAAACAAACACAGCAAACATTACTTTTTTTGCAATTATTTTGTTGCATTGTAGTATAACATTCAGTTATATTACAGAAAAAATGTGAGCAAGTCAGGGATTAAATTACTTTTATCATGTAGATTGTATTAGAAAGATTCAGTCCTCAAACCCTGATTTAGAAGTGGCCACTGGTTCACTCCGTTACCATGTTTTCTTTCTTTTTTTTAAATTGAAGCAACCTTTAATTATAACATCACGTCAGTTTTAGTATGCATCACTGAGAATCAACATATACATATACACACATATACATACATACACTATATTAGACGATGTAAGATGCAACTGAAAAGATTTATGCTCACCCTGCTGTGTATAAAAATAAAACAGGAAAACTGTTTCTTGGTCCTTGACTCTCAAAACAAAGAACAGAATAGGGTGACTTCAAGTGCATTAAGTATTGAAATTAAATGTGGAAATGATTCTATTACCTGAAGATGGCAAAAGACAGAAAAGCATTCATGTGACAATGTAGCTCTATCAAGAAGCAAACCTTTACTGCGTAGTTCCCAAGTGCACATCAACTGTCTGCTCAGGACTTATTATCTATATGGAAGCCAGGAAGTCCTGATAGTCCCCACTGGACTTTATTTGTCCAAAAGAGTGAGAGATGCACATATTATAGTTTGAAGAGAACTTATTGAGTTCAGCCACCCATTTCATGAACAAAATTACTCTTCTCTCAAACATCCCAAGTAGTTGAATAGTTGTACCAAGGAGAAGAGGACGAGGCAGGGCGGTAATAAAATATCGGCCAAGTGTCAAGCATGTAAACTCAGAAACATCATTTACTATGTGTCCTAATTTCACAAATTAAATAACTGAAGCTTAGAGGAACAAGCAAAATGTGGCAAAGTCATACCATCTACTACCAAGTCTACTACCATATAGTAGAATGAGAATGTGAATACACATCTGACCTTTACTCTTACGTTATCAATAATATCCAAGGGTCAATAAATAATAACATGGCTGTATTCCTACAGTCCCATATGTATCCTCAAATGTCTTATTTGAAATTTTATGCTAGGACCTCCCTGGTGGTACAGCGGGTTAAGCGCTGTGCTGTGGAGCACTGTGCTGTGGAGCTGTTGGCAGCCGTGACACCCCGCGGGGGAGATTCCCACATGGTGCTGCAGACCTCTCCTGCCTCACCCGCTGCTCCCCTCAGCAGTGTATTTCCGTTGATCTGCCTGTTCTGCTCCCCACTCTGTCTCTGGTGAATCCTCTCATTGCCCCACGCCTCTGGCCTGTACCCCAGCTTGTATGCATAAATAAATAAATCTTTAAAAATTTACACTAACACTTTTAAAGACGCCAGAATAGTATCTTTCCCAAAAAACATCATATATTAAATTACTGAACTGTGGTTCATGAATTTGTTCATGGTTTGCCCAACGGACACTAAGCCCCTACTCAATATTTTTAAAGACATATGTATGAAGTTGATGGCAACCCACAATCAGCAGAATAGATTTTCAACTGTCACACCAACTGGGTGATCAAATATTCTATCTCAGAGGTACACGTATGTAAGATAACAGCCTAGTGCTAGGGCTGCAGACTTCTGAAAAGGAGCAATTTTCCTCTATGCAAACTGTAACTAAATTCCTAGCTTTGGTCCACGTCCCATGGTCTTAAACTTTCTTAGCTGCTCCTGACAGTGACCGAGAAAGCACATGCGATTCACAGTCATTTACGATTTGGGGTTTTATTTCTATATAAAAATGGGATTATTTTTAAGATCCCAAAGTCCTTCAAGTCAAGTTAGGGCAGCAATCTACCCCTGCCTGAATCAGTTTATTGGAATTACTAAGAAAATAACTATGAAACTAAATAACTATGAAAAGGAGATGTAAGTGAAAATCAAGGTTGTAGGAAAATTGTGAGGGAAAGAGAAAGGGAATCAATCCTACATAACACAGCTTGCCTCAAGAAAAAAAAAAGTGCACCAAAGCTTTTCTTCATTTTGGGCAGTTGGTTTTGTTCCCTAACTGCTCCCCCACATATCTAAGTGCAGTGAGTACATTCCCAACTCTACTGCCAAGTTAAAATGAAAACGTTCTCAGTCTAGAAATGATTGAGGTGGTTTTCTTTAATCAAATTAGAGCGGCCAAATGTTCCTTTCAAAGGTAACTGTCTACTCTGCAGCTGTATGCAAACTACCACATCAAATGTGAGGGGAAAAATAGCGATAGAATTGTGTCCCTTACAGTACAGCGCTGGCTGCAGAGATGGAGAGACAAAAGCATCAGTACAGCTAAGAATTACATTCACAGTGAGCTCCCAGAAATATGCTGACTTCACAAACTGTGAACAATGTACTGAAACTTCCAGTATATAATTAGCTATTTTGGGGAGGGGAGAAACATGGGGGGAGGGGAAATTCCCCCTTAAAAACAGCTAAGCAGCAATAGATACCTTGAGTCATTTACCCTGGTGACCAAAAAGCCTCAATGAGAAACATTAAAAGTGTGGCTGAGACTTCACGCATACAAAAATCTCATAGACCTTGCTTTTTCACTTCCTGTTCCACCAAAAATACACCACAGTGAGTAATCTTGAGTATCCAACAAGCTTCAATTAAGCTTGTAATGATTCATTTACATGCAGAATTTATTCTTTTAAATCATCAGACATGGGAAATTCCTGCAAAGAACTAATTTGTAGTGGGGTTATTCTCTCAGTTTTTCTCTTAAGAAAATTCTACTAACATTCCCAATGTTAAATTGGTTATTGCATATTACATGTTATTGTATCAGTTGCTGGCTTTAGGATGGCGTATCAATTGCATGAAAATCTAAAATGACAATGAATTTCGATAGCCAGGTACAACAGGCAATGGAACGATACAACGTTTTTTCTAAATTTACAGCTTCTCTCCAGATGACAATACTGTCACCCAGACTAAGGAATGCGGTATAAATAGAAGAGAAACTTATGTTTCGAAAGCAGCTTAAGTTTTTCTGCTCCTGTGAAATCTGCAGACACTTCCGCAGGTCAGACTCCCTTGGACAGACTGCTGTATTAAAGAAAAAAAGCCTCCTACAGGTTATGAGCAACTCTCAGGCCACTAAATTTAGATCCAGCCTTCTGCCACGAGTAAGACAATTAAAATGAAGTACAAGAAATGACATTTTTATTATTCAAAAATTTAAGAAATATATCAGAGAGACTTCCATTTAAAAATGGCAGACCCATCACAAACATTTACCAACAGTCTTTTCTCAGATACTGCTGGAGTAAAAGAAAGAAACCCGAGTCCAGAAGGGTGTCTCTAAAACTTGGGAGGACTTAGTAGATTTTCTGGATGATTGAAAATAAAGTTGGGGGGATGAAACTGATAAAGTTACCAAAGAGAGAGTAGTCTCCTAAGTGGAGAATATATAATCTAAGAGGGATATTAAGAAAATGCCATGTATTTATAAGCATTTTAACTCTTCATTTAAAATCATTTTTATTACAATTTGATATGTTCATATATATCAAATTGCACAAAAATGTTTGATATATGTATAAGTCAGTGAATAGCTCAAATATTTTCACTGGAAGGCAGGCCAGTGCCCTAGGGACAAGCTATGAAAGCACTATGGAGAAGCCAGAAGCCAGGAGATATAAGAAAGGAAGAGAGAAATGCAGCCCAAGCAGGGGAGTCAAATCTATGTTAGTACCAGGTAACCACACCAGTTACCATCTATATTACCAGCCCATACCTAGGATCTTGAGATAAAACCTTTCTTATGACATTTGGGCGCTTCTCCACATCCTGACAGTTTCTCCATTTGGGCAAAAGTAAAGCCTGATAAAGTCTTCCGACTCCACCCTAGCACTCCATACTATAAAAACCTCCAAAAATTTTACTCACAAATGATATCTCTAGCAGGGAAGAAAAAGTCCAATTTAACAGTTATACCAGCTATCTAGTTTGTGCAAAAACTAATCTCACCTGGCAGAAAGAACTAGAAACTAGACAAATGTATGAAACAACTATTTTTAGATACAAGACTACAGGGAGTACAGGACTGTGAGGTCTGAGAGAAGGGAAACAAGGGGAGTCCTAGATTTCCTTGGCCTTCTACTTGAAGGCAATTTCCAGAATACAGGCACAGGAAGGAAGACTCAAGAATAGGCATATATAGTCTTATTGAGTAGGTAATACTCAGAGTTGAGTAGACAAAACCAAAGTAACTAAAATTAATAAGACAAAATACTGAGGAAAAGCTACATAGAAAAAGAGCATCAGAGACCTACATAGGACTTACTGTGTCCTTTCTTGAATAACAATGTGCTCGTGTGGAACTATATGAGGCCAGACAAAAAAGAGCTTCTGAGAAATACTTACCAGTAAGTTGTAAACTGAATGATTCCTAGAGTTCACACGGGGCAAGAAATCTTTTCGGCTTCCACCAACCAACAACAGATACCACAAAAAAGTAATGCATTAATGGTGGAGTAAAACAGCCCTTAAGTAAAGACGAGGTCTTCTCCCCATGAAAAAAAAAATTTTTTTTTAACATAGTGATCTGAACCACAAGTAACTTTAGCGCCCATTATAACAAAGTTCAACTCTCATTAAAGGAACAGAACAAAATTCAGCAGTCACAATGTTTGGCACTCAATAAAAAAGTGTAACATGTAGACATACAGAAAAATGTAAGCCACAAAGAGAAGGAAGATTAGTCAAAAGGAGATGACCATGAAGTGACAGATTATGGAATAACACACAAAGACATTAGATCAACTATTGTAAATATCATAAATGTGCTTAAAGACTTAAAGGAAAACGTGAACATGATGAGGGGAAATATTTTAAAAAGAATAAAAAAAAACATATATCAAGATAGATTATCTGGACTAAAACAAGTCTTTATAAATTTTGAAAGAATTAAAATATAGTGGTGCTCTTCAATCAATAGAATTTAATCAGATAAAAAGATATGGAAAATCTGTATGTATAAAAATTTAAAAATCAAATTTAAATAAGAATAAATCACCAAAACAAGGCTAAAATTTTTTGAGTTAACTGAAAATGGTATCACAATTTATCAAAATTTGTGGAAAGCAAATAAAACAACATAAACACACTCGAGAAAAAATTATGAAATCGAGAAGTGAAGAAGTTAAAAATAATAGCAAAATGAACTCAAGTATGAAAAGGAAATAAAAATAAAAGTAAACATCAATGAAAAAGACAGCAGCAGAATGAAAGAGGAAATTAATAGAACCAAACATTGGTTTATCAACAATAAAATTGGCAAAACTCTTGCATTATCATACACAAAAATAAAAAAAAAAGGGAGACACACAAATTACCAACATCATTCATGAAAAGAAGGGCCATCTCCACAGATTCCGTAGACATTAAAATGAGAAAAGGTTAAAGATAAAGAATTTATGCCAAGGAACTCAAAATTTTAGATGGAATATTTCAACTCCTTGAAAAATAAATATTACAAAAAGTAACTCAGCTTAAATATCCCCATGTCCATTAAGGAAAGAGAATTCTTAGTTTAAAAAAACCTTCCCATAAAGAAAATGCTAGACCCATATAATTTCATTGGTAAGTTATATTGAATATACAAGAAGAATGTAACACTAATGCTACACAAAATCTTTCAGAAAATAGAGGTAGAAACACTTCTCAACTAATCTTTTAAGGCCAGCATCATCTCCAAGCCAAAATCTGAGACATTATGAAAAAACATTGTGGAATATCCTTCGTGACCATGTTCTCAGCAAAATTTCAGCAGCCAAAGTCACAAAAACAGTTTAAAAAAAGAACAAAGTTCTTTTTCATATATTACGTGATTTCAAGAACTACTTAAAACTACAGTAATCAAAACATCAAGCATTAGCGAAAGGACAGATATACAAATCAATAGAACAGAACAGAATTGAGATATAGTTCCAAATATATATGGTGAACTGATTCTTGACAAAGATGCCTGGGTAATTCAAAATAAAGCAAGCATAATCTTTTCAATAAATGGGGCTTTTAGATTAGCTGGATGTCTACATGAGTCTTCAAGCCACATACAAAGGTTTTAACTTAAATATTATCTTAGACTTAATATAAAAGCAAAACTATTAAATTCTACAAGAAAACATGTAAAAAGAATCTATAGGTTAAGCAAAGGTTTCTTAGGACATAGAAAGGAAATACAAACCATCAAGAAAAAAAATGATATATTAGACTTTGAAAAAATTAAAATTTTTTTGACAGATATTAAGACAAAGGCAAGTCAAAGATCTGTAAAAACTATGTGCAATATATCTATATCTATATCCATAGATATAGATATATATTTATATATCTATATTTATATATAGATATCTCCAAAAAAGACTCAGAATTATGTAAACAACTCTTACAATACAATAAGATATCCCAGTTTTTAAAAATGGTCAAAGTATTTGACAAATCTCAAAAGGTATCAGAATGACCAATAAGCAAATGAAAAGATATTCAATAACACAAGTCACTAGGTAAGTGCAAATTAGCACCACAATGTACTATCAATTCACACCTAATATAGATTAATTGAAATAAATGACTGACAATACTAAGCATTGAGCTGGATGCAAGTAAAATGCGAACTTCATATACTACTGGTGGAAAAGTAAAATGGCACAAGAAGTTTGGACATGCTTGGCAGTTTCTTTAAAAATTTCACACATTGGTGGCACAACGGTTAAACACTGCTCTGTGGAGCTGCCAGAGACTCAAGTTCAACCCCAGGCTGGGGAGATTACCACATGGTGTGGCAGATCTCTCCTGCCTCACCCGCTGCTCCCCTCAGCAGTGTATTTCCGTTGATCTGCCTGTTCTGCTCCCCACTCTGTCTCTGGTGAACCCTCTCGCCGCCCCATGCCTCTGGCCTGTACCCCAGCTTGTATGCATAAATAAATAAATCTTTAAAAAAAAAAGTCACACATATGTGCAATACAAGGTAGTACTACTTCTAGGTATCTACCCAAATGAAATGAAAGCACAGGTCTTATCAACACAAAGACTTCTACATGAATGTTCATAGTATCAGTATAGTTTTTTAAAGATTTATTTATGTATATATACAAGCTGGGGTGCAGGCCAGAGGCATGGGGCAACAAGAGGGTTCACCAGAGACATAGTGGGAAGCAGAACAGGCAGATGGATGGAAATACACTGCTGAGGGGAGCAGTGGGCAAGGCAGGAGAGGTCTGCTGTGCCGTGTGGGAATCTCCCCCACCCCGGGTGTCTAACTGGCGTCACTGCTGCCAACAGCTCCACAGCACAGCGCTTAACCACTGTGCCACCAGGGAGGCCCGGTATCAGTATTTTTAATAACCCCAAACTGGAACTAACACAAATAACCATCAATGAATGAATAGATATTAAGAACTGTGGACAATCCATATAATGGGCAAGAATGAATCACTGATAGTATTTCAGCAACATGAATGTAGGTCTGAACAATATACTCAAAAAGGGTTTAGTATTAAAAAGTGATGCAGAGTAAGAAGAGAATTCTATTATCTGGATTTTAAGAAAAAAAGGAATCCTTTGATTTTGTGGGATTATAACACTGGACCTGCATAGGAAGAAATGGAGAAAGGTCTACTATTTGGCCCAGCATCACTTCTCAGACATCATGGAATAAAGAAAGTCTACACTGTCAGTCTTTGGGCATAAGAAAATGGTAGTTTTAAGTCCTGAAATACTGTGGTAACTCACTAAATAACAATATGAAACAGAAAAAAATTTTAACAGAAAAAATAATTACTTTAAATTAAAAACTTCAAACAACTCTTCTAGAATTCCAGTGACAATCTGCAACATACCTGATAATCAACTAGGTATGTTGACATCTCTTTCCCACCCTGTCCTATCCTGTCCTAGGCTAGCCTAGTCTATCCTATTCTAGCCTATCCTTCTATTCCTTTCTTCCTTCCTCCTTCTCCTCCTCCTTATTTTATAATTGGTCATGACCAAGTAATGATGTGATCACTTAGACAGTCACAATTAATCTAAAAAGAGAAGGAAGGTGGGATGGTAACACCAAATAGGAGCACTGGGGCAAGGTCCATGATGGAACTGGCCGCTGGGGCCCACTGGTAAGGGCAGTTATAGCCATTTATACAATTATTTCATAGCTTATATTAAACTCTAAGAAAATCTATGTCAATCTTTTTTATAAAATTTCCCATACTAAAGAACTGGTCATGTCTTAAAATATCTAAATCAATCCTGCTGTAAATGATACGATCACTTAATATGCCACTTCATATCATCCATATGACATTATGTTCATAATTCAGTGAAACATTACTGGAAGAATCAGCTCATGACTGTGTTGTTTTTCAGTGTCCAATATATTTGCTAATCATTAAAGTATTAAACTCACCATATTAGAGACTATAAAACCCTCAAGGAGTTTTAAAAGCAACACAAATGAGTTAAGAGAAAAATAAGGTGTCTACATTTTGGCATTAATTTGCATTTTTTACTGTCAACTGTCAAAATTACTACAAAAAAGAGAGCAATCTTTAGTCACACTTTAACTATTCACTAAGTCACTTATTCAACAAATATTTATGGAACTACATGCCAGACACTATTCTAGATCCTGGAGATAAAGAAATGAACAAAACAGTGGCCTCCCTGGTGGCACAGGGGTTAAAGATGGAGTGATATCAAATGATTGCCAGCCACTGTGGCATAAGTTCTATCCCCAGCCAGGTAGCTGACCCACATGACACAGCAGACCTCTCCTATCTTGCCCCCTGCTCCCCTCAGCAGTGTATTTCAGTAGATCCTTCTGTTCTGCTCCCCACTCTATCTCTGGTGAATCCTCTCACCCCCTACACCTCTGGCCTATCCCCCAGTTTCTGTATGCATAAATAAATAAATCTAAAAAAGAGAGAAAGAAATGAACAAAAAAGACAAAAATCCCTGACATGACAGAGTTTATATTCAATTGAGAAATACATATTCTATATTAATGCATGCATTACTTCAACAAATACTTGAGGCACAATGTTAGGCACAATGGGCAATGTAAAACTGGTTAAAATCAAGTCCCCAAGAAAAAGCAACCAGATGATTATGCCATTTTATTATTAAGGAATTAAAAGAATGAAGCCCTGTTTATTCGACAAACACTGGTTGAGGACTTTGTAAATATGCCAGAATTTTCATCTGGTTTCAGACTTTGTTGTCTAAGAAACTTACATACTACTCCAGATTCTCTCACAGTATTATATTTTCAACATTACATCACTTACCTGTACCTCAACTAAGTTCATCTTCTGCCACCCTTCCTTTTAATGATAGTGTGATCTTCTCAGATCACAGACACCTCTTTAGACCATTCTCCCTCTAGCTCAAAAATGATTCACCTCTTAATTTTAACAACTAACATGGGGAGGGGGAGGATTATGCCACTTTTCATAAACAAAGACGTTACTCTTGACTTATCTCAAAAGTCCTGTTTTTCCTGATTTTTAATTTTCTAGAAATCGGTACCACTGAGTCAACCATGTTCCTCTATAGTTCTTTTTGAGCTCAATTCCATTCACTCTGACTCAACATTTAAGGAGTTGAAAGTAATGTCTCTGAACAGACCTTTTTCCTTTGTAAAAACTAAGTTGCTTAGTTGAAAACTCAGCTAGCACCTTTAACCACAACTTCTATTCTAATGAACTAGCAGATAGGTAAATTACCATCTATTAAATCCCAAGAGCTTAAAATAATGTGTAATGAATGACCAAGATGTCCCAGCTTTTCTTCTGCATCTTAAAGCGTGTGTTGTTCAAAAAAGGGATGCTTTCTTAGTTCTTTAGGGGGGGCTTACATACTTCAAATACATTTCATTCATGATTAGCACCATATACCCCTTCTGAACCAATCTCTAAATCTGTCTCTTGGATTATTATGACTTGACAAGAAATTATCTTTTTACCCAAGTCTATTTAATAACTTAAGTGATTCTACATGGCTGGAATGTAGATGACATCATCTAAAATTCCCAACTCAGAGAATCTCTTGGTTTCCACTAAAAAGTTTTAACATGTACTAGTGCCCATAACCTGAAGTTTAAGTCTGCTCTTCAAATGCAAAATCTTTTGTTTTTCTTGTTCTGTGGCTGAATATAGTTCCCAACTATAATTTATCCCTTGTTAAAATAAAGTAAGTAAAGTAGTATACTTAAGAAAAGTATACTAACCATAGGAACATCTAAAACAAAAATTATCGGATTACTTAGCAATGAAACAAAGTCAAGAAAAAAAAAGGGGGGGTGGGGAGGGACCTTTACTATAGATTAGTGGTCCAAAGAGAACTGCTTTCTTTCTGTGGACAGAAGTTCTCAATGACACTGTACACTGTCCTATCAGTTTTGACCAGGTGTTCTCTGTAGCACCCACAACAAATCCATTAATGAATAGGCTAGAGCACTGGGAAAACCCAGTACCAATTACTGATACTCAGTATAAGATTGCATTTTACTATAATTACTATAAATCCAATACACATCTTCTCAGAAATACTCAGATCTATTCATACTTTTATACTGGGGGATCGGAGGGAATGAAAGTATTGCCAACCAGTAACATAGGTATTCACGTATTTGTCAATTTCTTCCACGAGGAATCTGTTTTGTTACTTACACCTTGTCTGTATATTTGTGTATATAAGTGTGTATATTTCATTTCCATACATATAATTCCTTTGATCACAGTACCTCTCTAAGGTCAAAAGAAGAGGAATTCCTGTTTTATTGTGAGGAAACCCACAATAAAGAAACATTAAGGAATTTATCCTAGGTCACTTTGCTAATAAATAGAGGAATCAGGACAGAACCAAAGTCTTCTAAGGCCTAGTCTACAACTAATACTATTTTAAAAATTTATTATTGTAAAAAATTTCAAATGTATGCAAAAGAATAGTACAACAAATGTCCGCAACTTATAATGATCAGCGTTTCATTAACACCCTATTTTGAACCCATTCTATATCTAATACGATTTTGGAGATAAATATTTGAAGACGTAGTTACTCTCTGTAATCACTATTAATCACATATGATAATATGTTGAATATAGCAGATAAGAACAAATACTTGTTAAATGTTATATTCTCTCATGCTTTCAGACATTACTATCAAATTCTCACTAAAAAAAAAAAATAATTCTTACAACCCTACACATATTCGTTGTTATTCACCAATATTTATTCTGGGCTACATTATGTCAAGCACTATGCTAAGGGCTTGGGATACAGCAGGGAATAAGACAACACGACCCTCCTTTCAGGGACCTTGTATTCAACTGCTCCGTGGGTGTGATCTCATGAGTGCACATGCATGTTTGTGTACACACACACACACACACACACACACACACACACACACTCTCTCTCTCTCTCTCTCTCTCTCTCTCTCTCTCTCTCTCTCTCTCACACCAGCCATATGTCCATATGTGGTGTGAAGGACTGGAATTAGTTTAGGCTGGAAGAATACTTCCTTACTGAATTTACCGGTTTATTCAGGTGGAATTCTAATTCTCTGTACATAAATTATGAGTACAAGACAAATTTGAATAGGATTCAGAATCTTGATATCCTTTTAGAAATTATTAGGAAGGTAGTACTTTAATTCTGTTCCTCCTAATAGTTTTTCCAGTATAGAAAGCCAACAATATTAAAATTAGAGGGAAAAAAACAGAAGTAAAAGAATTCAAGCAATTGACCAAAATGTATTTATAATACCATACTTTTTTATATATATAAAAAATACTTAAACTATTGTACTTTCAATTTTTATTGAATTTGTGCACATTTCCCTGTGACTCCTAGGAAACTCCTCTGACCAGCCTCCTGTCTGCTCAGCAGACACTGCCAGTCTAGATCACCATGCAAATGGAGAGCTTTATGTAGACATGCTTCTTACCAACCACCAGGGCCCATTTTCAGGGCCCTTCAAATGAAATCCAACATTAAACCTGCTACCTTCTCTTATTACTAATCCTCCAGTACCCAAATTTCATCTCTGTCGTGTTCTACTATAACAGGAAGCTCACAATTTCCTTCCCATGAAGACAGAGAAGCTCATGTGAACCTTTATGAGAAACAGCAATAGTATGATTAGTTCTTCAAGAAGGGTAAGCAAGGCATATTTGCTTTCGTATTTGGAAGTCATTATGCTAATTTACAAAGTGTTATCATGTTTATTTCATTAAATGGGAAGTAAACGCCAGAGCCACATTTGTAGCATTTTATTCTCCAGACAACTACCAAGCATTTAGATTTTCCTGTTGCTCTTTTTGTTAAAAGTGAATTCAGTATTATTTAGCTATGTAACTACTAATTTAGTTTACCTGTATTATTATTTAACTATATTTAAAATATTTTGGTTATTTACTAAAATTCTTTAAAAAAGAAATCAATGGAATAATTGTCATACTTTTTGTAGAAATACTTTAGAATTCAGGAATTTCCTGAGTTGATATGTTATTTATTCCTGGTAAACCATCACTTTTGTCTACATATAGCTCATTTTTTCAAATCTAGAAATCTACTCGTGTGATGTTACTTCTTTCATCAAACAAAAAGAATTTTTAAAATTGCTACTTAGATTTTAGGAACAAATCAACAAATAGAAAATGGCATTAATAGATAAGTTACTTGACCGCTGGGCTTTAGTTTCTTATAACATAAGGCTCAATGACTTCTAAGTGTCTTCTTACCCCAACCCATGAGTTTACAATGTTAGATGTTTTATTCCTAAAAAACATTCCCAGGGAATCTTTAACAGTGAGTATTTTTTTAAAAGGACAATTTGTTTTCATATTCATTTACCCATGTCTTAAACATAGGAAAGTATCCCAAAAGAAATTTTAATAATTCCACATTCATAACAGTAATATAGAAAGGATACAAGTGCAACGTCAAAAATTTAGCATTACCAGATTCTTCCGCAGGAATGAAGAACAGGCAGGACATCCATTGTGAAAATGTTTATTTACTAAATAACCTTGATATACTGGAAACTTTTTAAGGAACTCAAAGAATGAAGGACCAAACATATTTTTAACATACTGAAACTTAGATATTTAACCACCTGTTTTTCTTGCTTTCACTGAAATAAACCCTAAAAAATGTATTATTCACCCATAAAAATAACACTTTTATTCAGAAGTATTTCCATGAACTAACCACCTAAGGACTGTACGTTCTGTTGTGTCAACTAATACGCCATGTTTCTTCTATTGATGACTAGGTTTCTCTAGAGGAAATCATATTTTTATTCTCTTTTCTGGATATATATTAACAAGATCTTTAGGAAAAGAAAACTGGAAAATTCTCCTTGGGTAATCATTGAGACACATTGATTTTTCTTTTTTTAAAGCAATATTAAATATGCTAATAATAATTTAACATATTTAGGTGTCAGAAGTTTATTCACTGAAATGCCAAGAATCTGAGTTTGTCGAATAAGTACTTGAAGTACTTTTACTGCTACACTAACAAATTTAATCCCTGGGGATGACATAGGAAGCACATACCTGTATCTCTCTAGCAACACAATATTATCATGTATCAGGGTTATGGTGATCATCTTAATCCTTCAAACAAAATTACTTAACGGGAGTAGCCAGGTATGATTTACCCACGCATCTTTCCCAGCATAATAGGTCCTTCCTAAAACTCTGTGGAATAAATGTAACTCAAACACTCACACATATTAGTTGTCAATGTCTACTTATGTATATCTATTTTATGTCCCTAAATTGAAATTTAATCTTCAAAAAACATTTGCTTCAAATTAGCATTTTGGTTATCTTACTATTTAATCAGCAAATTCCTGATAACCAAGTTATCACAAGTTTCAGTTGCTCCATAAAACTGGTTAGGTTAAATACAGCAAAACAAGTCAATGAAAATAAAAAAGTGAATTTTTGAAGCAAAAAAAGAACTGTCCATCCCATTACAAGGTAAATTCTAGTAGAGACTTCTTTAGACTGTTCATAGCTGTATCCCCAGCTTCCAGTAGTGTCTGACACACAGTAGATTCTCAATAAATACAAGGTAAATGGACAGAATGCTCATAAAAAAATGTTATTATTTTACCTATCTATATATATTTAGTTCAAGTTGTAAAACAAGATTCACTTGTGGGGTGCAGAGGTTCCAATTTAGGTTGCTACTTAAGTCTGATTCTGAAAAAGGCATCAGGATTTAGGATTTCCAACTGTAAAATAAGAATAAACTTACATCCCCAACACTGAGTGGCTGATCAAGCCTGGGCCTGGGGTACATCAAGTGCAGGGAAGCAGGAATTTCAAGTCACCATCCCTGTGCATGCAGGCAGTGTCAATGCCAGCAATAACAAGTGAGCTTTTCTGGCAAACCCATCAAAATTCAAACTTGAACTTTTGAAAAAATGAATATGTTTACTATGCTCCTTCAAGCTTAGAGGCTTAACTATCTGTGGGAAGAGCCTATAATTATGATCAATTACTTATGACTTGAAGGCACTTATATAGGCATCTGCCCTTTCAAGAAAGCCTTTAAAGAACCAGACACAGGACTGTAAAATTGATCCTGTAAAGCAACAATAAATCACAGGTTGAGGGTCCAACTTTGACAACTCTCCCTTGGAAGGAAAAGAATTGTTATCACCTGTCCTTGATTTCCTGACCCTGCCTGAACAAATATCAGCAACCTGTGAAATCGAGAATTCCTCATCTAGCTAAGCAAATCCGGGGGCTGACAGTTGTCCAAAGGCAGAGGTGGACAGCGAGAAATGGGAAGGAAATAGAAAAGGAAAGATCTGTAGCTCATGAGGATGACCTCACCAATGATTTTCTTAGGAGTCACTGAATTTCATAGCATGTGATTGATGGTCTTTTCTGACAAATTACAGGCTAATTATATTCAAGTAGCTTCTTGGTTCCAGAGACTGTAATGTCTGGATTTGAGGATGATTTGTTCTATAGAAAAGGTAAGGTGAACTGATGTTTTTCTCTACTGAGAACTTGCTCCAAGGCAAGGGTCCCACTAATTTGAAGACAAATAATACCTGGACATCTAAAGCACTTTTAAATTTACAAAATGCTTTCATACCCATTTAGTTTTTCCTCACAACTCATGAGAGGTTAAGTGTCCTCATGACTACTCATATGCAAAAATTTCAGAAGACAATCCCTCGGTTTTCAATTTATAAGTATATTCTCTAGAAATTTCCTAGTACAGAATCCAAGTCCTGGGTCAGTTAGAAATCTCTAAAGACACACCAATCTCAAGAGGATAAATCAAGAGAATAAAACATATTAGCCAAAATGGCAAAGACAATCTCCCTCTGTTACAAGAATAGACTGTGTTACAAGGATAGGCTAGTGTTATACAGGGGTGCCTCTGTAACACCTCTATGTTGGAAGTCCATTTATTTACATACATGACAATCACCCTCAATTGGACACTCTCCATAGGTAACAGATAAAACATAACAAGAACTTTGGTCCTAAAATTCTAGTGATGAAAGCCATTCTTTGGGAAATGCTTAGGTGACTGCTCTAGTTGAGATAAGTTACAGGGGACTAAATGTACCCTTGCTTTTTCCCTCCAAAATCACAAAGACCACCCTAAAGAGATTTTGTTGTTTTCCAACAGACACACATACAAAAGGTAATCTATTGCTTTTACACATAATACCATCTTTCTAAAACACTCACACTTGTGGTATCATTATCTTTTGTCCCTCTTTCCTCCAATGGCTAAAGTAGAGGTATAATGGTGTCCAATCTTTATAGCCATTTACTACCTTATTTATGTATTTATGAGTCTTTGCTGCCTTCTAGCCTGTGTCTAACTGTGTCAGGAACAAAGCACCACACAAATCACCCAGCCTGGGATAAGAGGAGACAAGTTAAAACCTCCCAGGAAGATTCTGTAGACACTTAGGCTCCCTGAGTTCACAGAGGGTTTGGTATTTCAAAGGTCAGTCTTGGGTCTCTCCACTTTGATGACTAATGCTAAATTGTTTGACTTTTTACAAAAATATTTAGCCGTGCCTATTTACATAATTTCATCCACAGTGCACACAGTAGGCACGGATTTGTTGAACAGATACACTAGATGAATGAGAAGACAGGAAGAAGACCCCACCTCCTTTCTCCAACACATAATCCTAGGAGTTGAGAAAGGTAAAATCACATCCTAATTTGTAGAAGTTTCTGTGCATACCTTTATGACTTACACTATGCATTTCTGTTTAAAAAAAGAAAAGGATGACACACCATACAATGTCAACCACACAACAGGAAAATTCCAAGATCTTATTAGGAAAACACCATAATCCTAAATCACACACATTTTCACACTGGTTACCACCCAGGAGAGGCTGGAAGAACTGCTTCCTGCACCCTCTCCCACAACTCACAGGAAAAGCAAGGGTAGAACATTCAAAAAATTTACAGATTTTACATCTTGGACTCACATGTAACCCGCTGGAGAATTAGTTAAGGCTGTGCTGAGGACACACAAAATAACACACAAATAGGCAACATTTTTGGAAGAAATTTTAAATACTATTTGAAACCAGGCATCAACACTGCAGTCCTCAGATCATCAGGAATCCTAATAATTATGCAAGTTTAATAAAGAGAAACTGTGGCAATGACTGGCAAAAATATTATTTAAAATTTCATTAAGAAAAAAATGATTTATTTATTTTTTTATAAGAAAAAAAATGCTTTAAACTAGGCTCCACCAATCAAGTTTTCTTCCTAGGAACCACCACCTCATCCTGCTATCTCTCACTCACTCTTATTTTCTCAAAAACTCCCCAGTGACCAGGAAAAATATGTGGGGACTGGTGAAACGACTCAGGATGGCTTATTCTGTCCATTTAAAAGGAACCCATCTTTCCGGACCCCTTTCAGGAAAAGCAGGAAGAAAGCATAACTTGCATAGTGTTACACAGCAGAGAGGGAAACCTGCGCAGGTCACATTTTCTGACTTGTGTTTTTGCTCAGTCAGGCAAGGTCACCGGCTCTGGCTGGGACGACAAAACTTAGCCTCATTCAACAAGGTGAATCGCGCTGTGCCACCCCGGCAGCGCACCTGCCAGGTACCTTCCCCGGCCCTGGGACGCCCGGGCAGGTCCTCCCACGGTGCGCGACCCCCGACGGCACGGGCGCCACTCCTAGCTCACCTGACCACATTGGGGTGCTCGAAGGTCTCCAGGTGCCTCAGCACCGCCACCTCGCGGATGGTGGAGAGCGGCATGCCCTCCTCGCTGGTCTGCACCCGCACGCGCTTCAGCGCCACGAAACGGCCTCCGTTCTTCAGGTCCCGGGCCTTGAACACCTTTCCATAGGCGCCCTCCCCGATCTCCGCCACGCACTCATACTGCTGGTCCGCTCGGCTCAGGCCGTCCTTCTCCATGCCGTCCGGACGCTGCCCGGCGCAGCGCCGCTGGGACAGGCGGGGGGCGCGCTCCGATCGCTCGCGGTCGCCGCTAGCCTCCTCCCGGGCTCCCCGGCCCGCTGTCTCGCTCCTCGGAGTTGGGTCTAACTCTCCCTCACCTCCGCCGACTACTGCGGTCCGGCGCCTGTACTCTCGCGGCTGCCGAGGCTGGATAGAGCGACCTCCCCGCGGGCGGGCGCAACCCTGGTGCCGCCGCCGCCGCTAAACTCCGCCTGCCGAGTCGCGGGAGAGCGAGCCGATCCCTCCTCTTTCCTCTCCGAAGCACAGTCCTCTGCACCAACACAAGGCGATCACATACTCTCGGCCCGAACGCGTCTCAGTCCACAATCATCCCACCTAAGAGAGGAGACGGGGACAAGAAGAAAGTGCAATCAGACATCTCAGGCGCCTTCCACCGGGCTCCTGCAGACTCCCCTCCTCCTCCTTCACGAAGCCCCCTCCACTACCCTCCGCGCGCGCTCCTGCCCTCTCCCAGGCCGCTTAATCCTTCCTGGTTCCTCCGAGAAAAATGAAGTTACTTTTCTTTCCCCGCAGGGCTGGAGCGGTCCTCGCGGGCGGAGGTTGCGAGGGCCCCTCGGGGATGAGAGCGCCGCGCGGGACGCAGTGGGACGGGAGGGGGCGTGCCGAGCGGCCCAGAGTGTGCCGGGAGCGCGGGGGGAGGGGAGGGGCCGGGCACGTCAATGTCACGGCTTAATATTTATCCCTATATCATTGTGCTGCGCCGCCACCCTCCCCGCCTCCCCTGGCCCGGACGTGCCGAGAGAGGGACTCCCGGAGCGTTCAAGGGGTCGTGTACAAAATGTTGTGGCGGGGCCGTGGGTCCACCCGTGTGGGGCCGCAGAATGTGGGTGGGGGCTCCCAGGACCCTGTAACACGATGCTGGGAGTGTGCGAGAAGAGGTGGTCAGACATCTGCTCGGAAATTGCTTCCTTTCTTTCTACTTTCAGTTTTTCTTCGAGGAGACATTTAAAAACGACTTGCACACACAAACGGTCTTTTTGGGGTAAGGGTTGGAAACGGAATTCTCCCTCGTCCTCGGGAGGACCTCCCAGGTGGAAACCCATCAGGTCCAAGAGAGCTGGGGCTCGGACTACTCAAGGGTGGGCGAACGAAGAGGCCTTGGACGGGGGCAGTTGCCCGAGGGACCATAAGGGTGGGAGAAAAGTGTGTTCGCCACACTTCAGCTTGTCGTCTCATTAAAGAATAACTTGAGGACGAAAGCAGCATAACCGTGACTTGGCCCTGAAATTTTCAACTGATTTCAACCTCAGCAAAACTCAGCCTCCCCTTAAAAGGGGTGTGGGGGTAGGAGGGGGGGTGGGGAGTAAAAGCTGAGACTCGCCAGGACTAGCGAACCGTCCTCCTTTCCCAGTATCGTCCCCGAAGCAGACAGCAGAGGTGGCAGCTCCGTACCCCTTTC
Organism: Scalopus aquaticus; assembly: GCA_004024925.1. Taxonomy (NCBI): domain Eukaryota; kingdom Metazoa; phylum Chordata; class Mammalia; order Eulipotyphla; family Talpidae; genus Scalopus; species Scalopus aquaticus. Next base: position 24,842 of record PVIJ01013021.1, on the reverse strand, counting down.
GGCTTAAGGCCGGGTCACGTCGGCATCCACCCCCCCCACACTCCCCCTCCAGCACTCCACACGACAAAGCGCGCGGCGGGGGACTGGGGGGGGAGAGCAATCTTCCTCCCCACTGAACTGCAATCCAGGACCTGGGGAACCTCCTCCCCACGGCCGCCGCGGCCTCGGCAGGACATTCGCCACGCCGGTCGCGTGTCAGGAATTCCCGGGACACCTCAGAACTACCTGCCCCGCAAGGGCGGGCCAGCTAGCCTTCTGCCGAGAATTGAAGAAACACCCGGCACGACTCCCACGGTTCGCGGCTGCAGGATACCGCCACGGCGAAAGAGCCCCTCACACTCACTCCATTCAGAACTCTCCTTAAAAGGTGAAGGCGAAGGGGGAGCCGTGGAACGAGCCCCCGGAGCCTGCCCGGGGGTCTGAGCCAGGCCCAGGGCCACACAGGTAGCTGAGAAGCTGCCACCGGCTGCGCAGCCCGCCCCTCCCGCATCCCCCCCGCCCCGCCCCAGTCCTGCCCAGCCAGAGGCCCGGCAGCGAAGGAAGCGTCGGGGACGTCCCACCCCCGCAGGGAACTGCGCCCGCGGCCCCCGCCAGTCCCCGCACCGCCCGCCCCGGCTCTCCCCCCGTCGCTTCCCGGACGGTGGGCTCCGGCGGGGAGAAAACCGGAGCAACAGTGCCTCCCCCCCTGCACTTTTTTTTGTTGTTGTTGTTGCTTTCCCACGCTGGCTGAATGTGACTTGACCCCATTTCAAAAAAGTTTGACACAGTGCTTCAACATTTCCGCATTCCTCCGCGACTACAAAGGCTGCAGCCGCCTCCTTCTGCTTTCTGTCTCTGCTCTCTGTCTTCACACTCAATGAAATCCTTCATGTGCCTCTCCCGAAGCCTGCCAAGCACCGCAAGGGTCGCCACCAGCGCAGCGACAAGAGGCCGCACTGGGGACCACGACTCCTGCGTGTGCGCACACGCAGATGCGCCCACGTGCACACGACCGGCGCGCGGCCGCTCCGGAGGTGCTCACCGCGGGGCGTGCGTTTCACTCTGATATTTTAAGTGATCAAATGTACAGCGGAAAACTAAAGTAAACGTGCGTTTTTGCGGGGCTCCAAGCGGAGCCCTGGCCGCGTGCGCGCTCTCCTGAGTGTGCAGAACACGCCCGCAGAGGTTGCCAGCAAGAAGCCTGCGTTAACTTTTATCTCGTGGTGGGAAGGTGGAGCCCAAACGCACACCTCCGCGAGCCGGAGGCAGCTTTCGGGTATATGGGGCACCGAAACATTCTCCCGCACGGAGCCCCCAGAGGCAGTGGGTTTTAAAGCTTAAATGTGAATTATTTTGTGGGTGTCCGAATGTAGTTTAAATTCCATTTGAAGACAACAGAAAATGTGTGTGGCTGTTTGTGCACACGGCTGTGTGGGAGCAGACACAGGATCTCGATGTTGGGGGGGAGGGGGTTGTCCCTAGTGTGGTATAAAGCCCTTCCGCCAGATTAGGTGAGACTCCCTTAGCTCCCCAAAACTGGCCCCGGTAACTACCCCGCATCGGTTCACAAGGGGTTAACTAAAAGCGATTTGGAGGACAAACAGCACCCCCATTCCCACTCAGACCCTCTCCTCCGACCCCGGCCGAGTCCCGAAATCTTCTCAGGGACCCCCCACCCCGCAGCCCGCCCACCCAGCCGGAGCGCACAGTTCCTCACCTGAGGGACCCGGCCGCGTCTGACCTCCCAAAAGGGCTGCGTGTGTCAGCCCGACCTCCGCACGTGTCCCCGGCGGCGCGGAGCAGGTAACCCCGCGCGGAGGAAGGAGTTACCAGCACTCTCTCCGGCAAGGGGGTGGGCACAGCGGCGGCGGAGGGCGGAGGGACGGCGAGGGCGCCGCCCGCGCCGCTAGCTGGGGGCGGATGGGGGCCTTGGGGCTCCGGCCGGGGCTTCTCGTCGGAGCCCTGGAGGCAGCAGGGGCGGGGACGTGGGCTGGGGCCCAGGAGGCCAAGTTAGCGGGAGCCCGACCCCCCGGCGGCGCCGGCGGCCGGGTTGGGGGCTCGCGGCGCAGCGGCAAGCAAGTGTGCAAATTAAAGCCTTCCGGAGACGGGAGGCGACCGAGACCCGCCTGTGCTCTGAGCCTCCCGGCTCCCCAGCTCTCGGCTCCGAGTCGGGGGCGAGAGGAATGGGGGGAGTTAAATGAAAATTTCCGGCTTTCACTGCAACCGGAGGGGGGAATGTTGTGACTAAAATATGAGACGTGAGAGAGACCGTGAGATTTGTCGTCGGGAGTCGGTAGAGTTTCCACAAGCACAATCGCTCGGAACTGGGGTTTTGACAGAGTGAAGCGGGGGTATCAGCAGTCTGCGACGTGGACTGATGGGAAAAACAAAAACAACAATATGAGGGGCCGGTGGGGGTGGTAAATACCGACACTTTCCAAAGAAACCGAAAAATCAGACCAAAAAATAAAAACTCCTCTCTATTAAGAAAAAAGAGTTTGGCAGGACGCCTTGCAGAAAAGAAAATACTAATCTGTCCAAGCACTTTTCACTTTCAGCATGAGCTACATTTGTTTTGTTTTCCTTCACTTCCTTTCGGCCTCACAAAGCCCTATCTTTTCCTTTTGGACAGAGGATATGATTTGGAAATTGTCAGGCTCTCTTGTGGTTAACGATCTGCTTGAAGGGGCTGGCCGGTTCACAATTATTAAGTGGTTAGCAACTGCTGAGGGCTTACTAAAGTGTATCTGAGGAGCTAAAAGGACTAAAATTTTAGTGTAAATAACAGAAGTGCAAGATAATTGGTACACACAAAAGAGGAGACAATTTGATTTGGTGGGTGTTCAGTTTAAATGCATTATTGAAATTATGAAATTTAAAACTTTGTAAGAATGTGTACTTTACCTGCTGAGAAAAACGGAATACAATTATTTCAGGTGAGAATGAGATTTTGGAGGAAAAATGTCTAGACTTTCTATAATGAAGTAAAACAAAACTTCAATTAGCTTTTTTAGGCAAAAGACTTCATTGTTCTTCAAAATCTATATCTGTAAAATACTTGAAACCCTTTAAAATATCTTAAAGCCAAGGTAAAATTTTAAAATTAATTTTAGTATTCTATGGAAAAATTAAAGCCTAGCAAAATTCTTTTTAAATTAGGAAATATAACCTCCATAATCTTTTGCCTTTTCGAATTAAACCATATTGCTAAGTTCACAAATCAAAATTCTGCCATTATAAAATTGATTCTCCACTACAGTGTGAAGTAACAGGTTAAGTAAATAAAAAATTGTTGCAGTTCCTTTAGCAAATATTTTTCAGTGCATTTTAATCATTTTTCTTAAATAAAAAAGTGAATAAATGTGTTTCTTTATGCTTAAAATAATTAATGAAATACATTTTGTGTTTGGGAGCATATCTCACGAAGTAAGATCCAATTTCTGAACAAAATTTGTATTTATGAAGATAGCAATAATCTCAGACTTAAGAAAACAAATTGTTAGATTTTGTAATTATATAAAACATTGGATCACTACAAATCACTAATTAGACTTTATAAACCAGAGACACAAATAGGAATCTTCCATTTGGATAGTTACTCACACTTATCACACTTACACTTATCAATCTCTTAAAAACAAGTTTTATTCGCTGGCAATTAACTCATTTATGGAATTCAGAAATAATTGTCAATAAATAGTCATAGAAACCAGTAAATGTTTGTAAGAATTTGAGTAGAGAGTTTGCTTTAAAAATACCTTCGAAATTAACAGAAAGAATGTTTTCTATACTGGGTTGCATTTTTAATTATGAATTTGACAACAACCATAAATAGATAAGAAATTTCATTATTCAGACTACACAATCACTTGGATAATGTAAAAAATAAAATTTTATTTGATTATGTATATGACTACTGAAAGTTAATTCCATTGTGTCATCTACTTTCTCTGATACTGTTAATTTATCATTGTTCACTCTCCCTGGTTATGGTTCACATTAAATCCCAATTGGTTAAAACTTTGAACCAGGAAGTTTTACAGTGAATTGTATAAATTTAGTCCATAACAGATTGTTTTGTTTATGAATAACTTCCTCTGTGGATAACAAGTTAACATAACAAAATTTGTGCAAAGTTTATAAGCTGTGAACCAAATTCTGACCCTTTGTTTAGGAATCTTTTATGAATGAATACACAGAATTCAGGAATAAAGAAATGCACTAGTATTTTTACACCACATTTATGATAGTCTAAAGTTGCAAACCATCTTACAGTTTTTCAAAAATTAGAAGTCATGGGTTTATCTTGAAATATGATGTAGCTTATGCTAAAGTCACAGAAGAGATGCATCCCATGTACATGTATTCCTTGTACATTTTTTACCAAATATCGGCAAATTTTGTTTTCACTAAAATAATAAAATTTTAAATTCTGGTCTATAATTTATAACCCTTTAAAGTAATGGGTAATTTATTTAAAATTTGTAAGCATATTGATGTAAATCTAATTCTGCATAATCTCTGATTATATTGATATTTACATTTATAAAATACATTTTCCAGATGCTCCCAGATGAGATTTTGCTATAATCAACTACACAGTTATTTTAATTTGATGGTCATGTTAATATATACTTTGTGTCTATAAAGACCTGCTTATTGTTTTGACAGAAAACCTTTTCTGGTTTAATAACTTTGAAATCAGTTCCCCTCATTTTTAACTTGATTTGTCTGTGCATGTAAATGTATCTTTGTTGAGTAATCACCATGAAAAAACTATAATTTTAACAAAAATAGTATAATAAAGTGCAGTGCATTTCAGTGCATCCTTTTTTCCTCCAGGCATTTTCAAGATGTTTTCTCTTCAAGTATAGTATTGAAAATTTACCAAATAAACTAGGAAAAATCAGCTATACCATCAACTTTTTCAATTTTAAGATTTTGAACTTCAAAGTTCCATCTTCTAAATGAATTCCCATAAATTTGAAAATGTCCTGAGTTTTTCCTCTTCTTATTGTTGTGTGTAATCTAGTACATTGCATTTGAACAGTGAAATTTGAAGAGAGTTTGATATTTGAATGAGGGGAAAAAATATGTAGTAGCTTATAAAATTTAAGGGAAAAAAAAAAACAGGCAGTATTGTATTTTGTAACATTCCGTTTTCAAGGATTCCGTTTTCAAGGATTCTACTACACCATAATTATCTTACATGCAATATGTTAGTACTATGTTCATATTTATGTAATTGCAATCATTTTTTCTATCTTTTCCCCTTTTGATAAACACATATCTTTATTTTCCTATATGTCTGTGTGTTCTTGGCATATTGTTGTGACATGTTCAAAACGAGTTCTTTCATCATCTTTGTTAGAATTCTGAGTAATCAGAAAAATATCTAAGGAAATACACTTACAAAGATGAAGATAATCACATTGCAATACCTACAGTTCCTTTCAATGTACAGTGTCCTGTAATTTTCACTGACTTGTAACTTTTTATTCTAAGACAATGCTTTCATCTCAACTGTATACATGGCCTAACAATTGTGTTGTGATAGCTGCCTTTGGCTGAGCCAAAAGTTGTGTACGTGTTTTAGATAGATGGTTCAGATGAAGCAGTGAAGGTCCAGCACAGTGGGAGTGAATGATGATACTGTGGGATCTAAGAGACAGGAAGAAGGACAAAGGAAGGTAACTAGGAGAAAAGTCCGTGAATGGCTTTGAAGCTGGGGTTAGTGAAAGAAACACAGGGTAATATCCTGGGGCCGTGAGATGTAGCTTTGGGGCTCTAAGGATGATGCAGCCTGATTCTTTCAGAATGAACAGCATTCTATGTCTGTCAGTGACATCTGTTTTATTAAATGAGATTGTATATTGTATGTGCCCACATTCTTATAACTATTTTATAGTTTTTTTTATCTCATTACAGATTTTTTTGTGAAAAAGGGAGTTTTTGCAGAATTCTTTGAAAAAAGTATGTAATAGAATAACTCTGTGGATTAAGCATTTTACCACACTTTGAAGAGAAAATTCAGTTTTAAAACCTTACTATTTATGTGTTCCAAATTACTCATATCTTTGTATTCCCAATACCTTGCAAAGTAACTGGCAATTAGTTTATGTCTATTAATAAGAGTCTGTCAATGAGAAAGTTGGCTGTGTATCCTCTAGTATCCTCTTCTTTGGGACGAATTCTATTTCTTTCATGGAGTTATATGAGAATAATTTTTAAATATAGTCCCAGTAAAGTTTAAGGGTCATTGTGCTGATCTACCTATCCTCTCTACCTGCAGTTCCTTTTCCGTTGGTCCTTTTCTCCTTAAATTCTATTATCCTTTCAAGGCCCAGCTCTTTCTCAAAACCTAGGAGATTCCCTCAGCTGATCATGTTTTAACTCCATGAAGTATCTGCCTTCTACCTTCCTAAAAGTGTGGTGCTTGGCTTTCCAGAATTCTGAACTCCCTGAGGACATCCACCATACCTTGGTCCCCTTGGCAATACTCAGGCACCCTGCTGTGCCATCAGGTCTTAGTAGATGGTCAGTGAGTGCAGCATAGTAGATGTTTCTCTCCATGAACGTCACTGAATCAAGCAGGCTTGGGACAGACTGAAATGGTATGAAATAGCTAGAATAACATTTCACCATTAAGAAAGGTGTTTTATTTTGCTCAAATAGGAAAGAACCAGGTCATCCTGCTACTTTGTATGGATTTGTTATGTTTTCTCTGGTGCTGCAGATTTTAATAATTTAAAACAGTTTTGTATGAAAAATGTATTTAAATAAATTTCTTAATTTGCCTGAAAAACAAATTCTAAAATCTGATATGAAAGAAAATTGCCTAGACAATTTTCTACATTCTCTACTTCTAAATATTGCAATAAAAACAATTTTTCTTTAAAAAGAGCAGATACTAAACTCAGAGGTAAATAGATAATATGAAGCCCAAAACCTGGAAAGATTGCTGACTTTATTTACCAATATCCTTAATATCTACATAAGTATATCTGAAAAGACAGATGAATCCTTTCCTGAGTCAGGAGACTTCTAATTTAATTCTAGTTCTTTCTTCCTGAGAAATATTCATTACCCTGAGGGACCAGTCATTTATTCTTCTGTATCCATGCCTATTAAATGGGTTTACAAATCATTCAGGAAGAGGTCATTAAAATATTTTGCAAAAAGGAAGGAAAGAATTTTACCTTTCCAAGAGAAGATATGAAGATAAAATGAAAGTTGCTGAAATTTTACCTGAAGCTGATCACAAACTACCTATGTGGCTTTGGGCAACATACTTTCACCCCTAGGGCTGACATCCTTGTCAGATGAATAGACTGGATGTATAGTTTCTGCAGCTTGAAAATGCTGTGGTCTGACCCAGAATACATGGCCGGAACCATCATTATATACCTGCTTTTATAAGCCCCAAAGAAGAGGAGAGGACTTCGAAGTCAGCAACCCAAAGATCAAGAGTCTGGATTTCAAATGCAAAGTATACTGGGATCTCTCTATCTTAATTGGATTTTCAAGACCAAATAGAAATGAAGACTTCTAAACGATATTAGGGAAATTTGCTAGTATTTCTATTAGAAATGGGGAAAGAGGAGACAGGTTTTAATTATGTTACTAAAACTAAATATGGTGAATAAAATTAATCAACCATCATTAAAAAATGTGATACATAATTATACTAGTATGCATAGAGCCTGAATACTCAAGATAAGAAATCTTGGGTGACCTCAGAAATTCTTCACAGATCTCATAAGGCATGACTTTGGAAGATGTAACTTACCTGTAAAACAGTGAAAATATCAGGGGCAGCCAGACCCCACCAAGGCAGTGGAAGTGGGTCAAACGCAGTATGCTGTAAATCGGAAGGGCTCCAGAAATACCAGAAATCCTGAGAGCTGTTGCTCCAAAGTCATTATTAAAACATGTGTGCAGAAACAGGCTGTTGCCTCTGGATTCCTATTTTCCACCACACTGGCCTAAATGCATGGTTTTAAGGTCTTTCCTAGATGTGCGGGAAAAGACATTGACACATTTGGAACCAGGCAGTCTTGGCATGGAAGCTTAATTCCACTGTGAGACCCTGGACTAAGTTCTTAAACTTTCAGAGCCTCCGTTTCCCTCATCCATAAAGTAGGGATACCATTATCTGCCACAACAGGTTGGTATGAGAATGAAATAAGTGGACTCCTGCTAAGTTCATTTTGCATTTAGCAGCCACACATTATCTCAGAAATACCATCATAATTTTCCATTTTTCTCACTTATTTCCTCCCTTCCTGGATTCTACGCAGCCTCCTTCAAGGATGAGCCCTTGAAGGGTAAGTAAAGGTTTCCATTTCAGCTATTTCAGCACTTCCAGTCTCCACCTTTGGGTTGCACCATCACATCTCCTTCCACAGGAACACAGAGTGGTTGATAGAAAGCTTGTGAAGCTGGATCCATCAGATGTCCTGACCCACCTGAGTTCGCTTTTGGTCAGGAGAAGTCATGAAATCCAGGCAGGAAAGCTAAAACCTGATTGTTAGGAAGAACATGAACTCATTTAAGATTTCTGTGCAGAAAACTTGGCTCTTGGACCAGCGACAGGACCAAAGTCTTACTAAGCAATGAAGATGACTTTGGTAGTAGCAGGTCCAAGGAGCTGAAGTTGAGGAGGCCAATTCATAGGCTCCCCCACGTGGTAAAAGACAAGTTGGGAATGCGAGGTGTGGGAGGAAGAATGACTGCAAGAGAATTCAAAGGAAACATTTGACATGATTTGGTTAACAAGAGAGTTAGCAGGTATCTAGCCTGCCAGGAGAGCTTGAAGCACCTTTCATAAATTAAATTAACCTGCTTAAACCTCCTGATTATTTCTGCTTTGCAGACAGTAAAACTGTTGCAAAAGACCCAACTTCTAACCAGGTTTTGGGTTGGAGGTATCAAAATAATAATAATAATGGTATTAATACTCATAATAGATGAAAGAAAAATGTCAGTGGAAGATGATGTGAGCAAGGTTAGGAAATACACTTTGGAATTTGAGATGACCGTCAAATGAAAATACCCAGTGGTCACATGGAGTAGAGAATTTTTCACTTTTGCCTGGTCCTGCCTAAAGATTTGCCCAAATCCATCATCTTGAAGAAACATGCTGCTTTCATAAGACATTGTGCTTATCTTCTTTCCCATCTGCAAGGCACTTTTCTGGGTTGCACAGAGGGTCCTGCACCCAGAAGGCCCCTGCCCATGGTATAATACTCTGATGTTGCCATCTCAATTTTGAACAAGGTGCTCACATTTTAATTTTGGAACGGACCCTGAAAACTATGTAGCAGGTTCTGCCTTCCTGATGTAAAGTCTGGGAAAGACATTCCTGGTAGGGGCCTTCATATCAGTTCATATCTCCTTCACAGTCAAGGAGATGTTCTCCTTTCACTGCTTCCATGAGCCTGCTATCTCCAACATCATCATTCAGTCAGCTCAGTTTTTTCTTAGTTCCTAGGCTCTACCCTTCTAATGATAGTTTTCAATTCTTTCAATAATACTCTGTTCTCTTAACTGTCATGACACTGACTTCTGCCTTATCTTAATTCAATGTTCTTTTGTTTTACATTGCCAACATTTCCTCTTCATTCTCATCAACATCTGGAGTTACCTTACCAAATTCAATAATGAGTGGTTGAACTGTGTTTCTGCAAGCTCATTCACTCTCATACATGCTCTCAGGCCTTCCCCTGTGGCACACACACAAAAATGACTTCCATCATTCTTGAAGTATTCCCTGCCTGAACCTTAACCACAAACCTGAACTGTTTCACTCTCATTTCTGTACCTATTTTTAATTTTTTTCACCTATTGACTTCATACAACTTTTCAAATGGGTGACCTTTTCTCATTCTGTAAGCTTTCACCTTTGACTTTTCTACTCACTTTGTCAGTGAATCCAAGTGTACCTGGTCTCACCCTGAAGAATACTTTGTCTAATCCAGCCCCATTCCTGATCTTTCATCTTGACCAGATGCTAGAAGGTGATGCACCTACCCAGTGTGCCTTAACTCCACTGCTGTCCTCTGCAAATCTTCTGACACTGAAACTGAACAAGCCTACCAATGAATTTTGCATGAGAGCCACCCCACTCATACTGCTTCTGCTCATGTCCTTGCCAAACAATCAACATTCTTGAACACCCCACTACCTCTAGGCAGTATTATTTCACTAGTCAATTCTCTACCCTGCTTTCCAGAGATCATTTCACACCTTCTCTGGTATTCCCAAGTCTCCAACATTTTCTTTCCATCCTCACTGTCATATGTCTTTGCTTTCTATTTCTCAGGGTGGGGGTGGGGGTGGGGGTGGGGGT
>PVIJ01013021.1:0-14412 GCA_004024925.1 Scalopus aquaticus | reverse complement strand
AGCAGCTCAAGTTCGATACCCAACCTGGGGACCTCCCCACATGGCACAGCAGACCTCTCCTGACTTGCCCACTGCTCTCCTCAGAAGTGTATTTCAGTCGATCTGCCTGCTCTGCTCCTCACTCTGTCTCTGGTGAACCCTCTCACGACCCCACACCTCTGGCCTGCACCCCAGCTTGTATGCAAAAATAAATAAATCTTAAAAAAAAAAAAAGAAGAGCACTTCAATTGCTTACTCCACTCTACTTGAAATGCATTCTTTGTGGTCTCCATGAAGGGCTCCAATATCCTGCTTTTTTCCTCCCTCATAGTCATTTCTCTTGTCTCCTTTTAGTTACTTTCCTTCTTCTCCACTTGGAGGTTGCTGTGTCAGTTGAGGCTGCTATAATTAAAATGCCACAGACTGGGGTGGCTTAAACAACATTTATTTCTCAGAGTTGGAAGCTGGAAGGTCATGATCAGGATGCTGCTGTGGTTGGGTTCTTGGTGAAAACCCTCTTCTGGTTCACAGGCAGCTCTCCTGTGTACCCTCACATGGCAGAGGAGAGGGAAGCAAGCTCTTTTAGGGCACTAATCCCATCATGAGGGCTCACCCCTCCTGACCTAATTACCTCCCAAGGATATTTCCATCTGCAAATATCATCACATGGGGGATTAGGATTTCAACATATGAGTTTTGGAAGCACACAAACATGCAGTCCATAACAGTGTGTTCTGGTCATTAGATCTCATTTCCCCACATTTCATTCTCACACTCTGGGTAACCTCATCTAGTAACACGACTAAATATTACTTGCATACTGATACTAAAAATTTGTATCTTTATTCAGATAATCGTTCTGAATTCCATATACATATATGGACTCCTCAACTATTACATGATATTTCTACATACATATATAATAGGCATCTCACACTTACCAGACCCAAAACTGAACTCTTCATTTTCCTCCTCAAACCCGCTTCTCTCAGTGTTATCTATCTCAGTAAATAAAAATCAGCCTTTTCCCAGTTGCATAGTCCAAAATCTAGCAACTGAGTTTAACTCTTGTCTTTTTATGCCTCCTCTGTATGCACTCCATCAGTAAATCCTGCCAGTCCAACAGCCACAATTCAAGTCCTAATGCAGCCACCTTCATCTATCACTTGGTTCATAGCAATAGCCTGTTCTCCCGGCTTCTACCCCTGCCCCCTGCCTTCTCTACACAGCAAAGTATTCTTTAAAAATCAGGTCATTTCCAGTGTCAAGACCTCCAGTGTCTCCCCATTTCTCTTAGAATAAAACCTAAGTCCCCTCCATGATTCACAAGACCAAACATAGTCTTTACATACTCTATCAACGCGAGTTCTTACTACTCTCCCTCTTGCTTCCTCTGCTGCAGTCACACTGGCTTCTTTGATATTCTTTAAATGCGCCAAGCATATCCATGCCTCTGAGCCTTGATGAACTTTTGCACTTGCTATTCCTTCTGGTTGCAGCGCTCTGTTTTCTTTCTCTCTCTCTCTCTCTCTCTCTCTCTCTCTCTCTCTCTCTCTCTCTCTCTCCCCCCCCTTTCTTTTCTTTCTTCTCTCTCTCTCTCTTTCTGATTTATTTATTTATGCATACAAGAGCTGGGGTGTAGGCCAGAGTTGTTGAGGGGTGAGAAGATTCACTAGAGACAGAGTAGGGAGCAGAACAGGCAGATTGACTGAAATACACTGCTGAGGGGAGCAGTGGGTGAGACAGGAGAGGTCTGACTTGCCATATGGAAAGCTCCCTGGCCAGGGAGGGGATTGAACTCATGCTATGGTGGCTACCAATAGCTTCATAGACTGAGACTTAACTCCTTGCGCCACCAGGGAGGCCTCAGGTTGCAATACTCTTCACCCACACATTCTCATGGCTGCCTTCCTCACTTCCTTCAGTTCTCACTCAAAAGTCATCAGAGACCTCTTTGACTACATGAATTGCATCCACTCCAGTCTTTGTCTGTGTTACTGCAGTTTATATTTCTCTTAGCACTTACCACCATCTAACACATTGTTAAGTATTTGTTTAGTGTCAGTCTCCATCCCACCTCTAAGAACATGATCTACAAAAGAGCAGGAACTTTGTTTTATATATTCTTAGATTTCTAAAATCATCACCTGGCACATAGTGGGCATGGAATAAATATTTGTTGAACTAATGAATAAATGAAAACTCTTACTATGTAGGCTACAGCTAGTCTATAGCTCTCATCCTATCACCCAGGCTTACTCCTAAATTTTGACACATATTTTATATGTGTCAATCAATATTCAACCAATATTCAAACAATCAATATCCTGCATAGGAGCTCCCACTGGGTTGTTAATAAAGGTATTAAGGAATATTTGATTCATACACCACAGAAAGAATTATATTTAACTAATACTAAAAAGTCAGTAGACTCAAGTAAGAGAAATTACCTCTTAAACAAGAATGCATGTATAAAAAACATGAGTTTTGTTCAAAATGTTTGTCTCTCCTCATATAAAGAGTGGGATGCACTTTGGAAACCATAGGTGGTCATATTCATGTCTGACTTCATCACACTATGTCCTGTCATCTTACTGCATACCTAACAAGAGTCAATGAGGGGTAGTATAGTGCTTAAGGACAGAGGCACTGGAGCTAAAACGCATTGCTTCTAATTCCAGGCCCTGTCACTCATTATCTTTGCATCCTTGGGTAAATTACTTAACTTCTTTGAGTCTCAGTTTCTTATCTGGTTTAAGATGCCTGCCTCTAGGATCGTCTTGAGGGATTTAATGAGTTAATCCATTAAAGTACTTATGGGATTGGCACATTGAAAGTACATGTTAGCTATGATTATTACTAATATTCCTCCTGATAAAACAGCTGTCACTTCTTAGAGTTTTACTGTCCATGTTCCTGGGCATCTGGCCCAGGATTTACTGCATAGTACTCTGTGTCCAGTCGGTTCAGCCACCACACCCTTAGATCCCTTGCCACTAGCATTATATGCTCAAGTCTTTACCCTCCCTCCCTCCCATCCTTCAGTTCTACCTCTGTCTTCCATTCCTCTTTTCCTTTCCCCTTCTCTTCCTTTCTCCTCATAAATTGTGTCTTTCTTTACTATCTTCTGTATGTACTTCCTCTCCATACACCACAAGTCTGTTCTGCATTAACCCTCTTTGTCCTCTCCTTTCTTTTGCTGCTTCTTTCAATCACAGAGTAAGAATTCTGGAGGGAAAGGACCTGTCATATCACCAAGAAGAGTTCATAGAAATAACCCTTTTAGGGTTTTTACTTCCTGGGTAGAATTTGACTCTTGAGCAGTCTCTGCTTTAGAGATCACAGGCCTTTTATCAAAGACAGTTTGCTGCTTAAGTTAACCAGAAATGCCATCTTAGCTATTTTAACTGACATGGGTTTTACCAGCAGCATCCATTGCTTTAGAAAACACTGACTTGTCTTATCAACAATCATGGGTGAAGCGTAAAATCAACCATAACCAATTGTATTGCTTTCTGCTCCTAGGGGGCATCCATGAAATAATATGGTTGTTTTGGTGCTTAAAAAGTGTTCAATTCCAATGATGTTGAAAATGTATGAAGGAATGAAAGACATGTTCAGAAAAAACATGTTTCCCCACTTTTCCCTATTAGATTAAGAACTCCTTGAGTGAAGGGATCATGTCTGCTGTATTCATTTTTAAAATTTACAATAGTGCCTGGCTTAGTGCCTTACAATATGTGCTCAGTAAAAAATGTTCCCAGAATTTTGCTCCCCAAGAATTAGACAGTCAAATATTTTGAGTACACAAAGACTGAAAAAATAAAACCATGAATAAGGACCATGTTTTATGTGGCTCTCATTCAGGTAGTTTTGTAAAACAAAATTCTAGGCACTAAGTTATCATACTGATAAAGAGATGATAATAAATCTTTATAGTGTGATGTCTTTTTATAGCATCTCTTTTGTGGCCAAATACAAAGCTAAAAATCATAGTGATGTGAAAATGTATCTTAATTCTCTCTACTACTTGCCAAAAGCTTTAGGGAACTAGCTCCGACTGTTGTATCATATAAATCAAATGTCTTCAATGCCTGTCTCCTGAATAAATTAATCCATGATTAAATGGATAATGTTACACAACCATTCTTTCAGAATGCTTGCAAAGGCTTTACATAATTAAATGGTATTATTACATAAAAGTTATTATCTATGTAATATGTATGGATTGCTATTAGAATATAAACTTGAGTAAGTAAAAATTAATCAATGTAATTTTTATGCTTCAAAAGGCTCTTCAAGATTGTTCAGTTACAAAATTAAAATAGAGCAACTTCCTAAAAATGTATCAACTTTTGTTTTGGTCTGCCACTACTTTACTATGTTTTTAAAATGAAATCTGCCTTTCAAACTGTGCAGTTGTATGTATTCTGAATAAAAATCAATTTTATTTCTGGTTGGAAAGATTTAAGAAGGTTAAATTACCTTGAGAAAGGCAATGTAACATTGAACCAAAGTGATGAATGACTGCATTTTAATTTTTCTTTAATACATATGTATCTTGACATAGTACACTTCTAGACAAAAATGGATTGTACATCCCTGTTGCTTGAGCAGGAGGAAATCATTATAATGAAAAGAGTTATTGAAAATGGTCCATGTTGTGTAATTCCCAGGATAAATGGGCTGAGTAGCAAATATTTCTGTTGTGAACTGTTTTATACTGAAATATGCATTATTAAACCCATTTGTTGAACACATTGAAAGATCGAATATCTGCCTAACCCAACACTGGAAAATGTTTATTTGCCATTCTTTTCCTTCCCCTGCTCAGATCTTGTTAGATATTGTTTCTGGGTTTTCTGGAATCCATCCACATTAGAGGGAAAAAAATCATAGATGAAGAAACCAGAAAGACAGAATTTACAATTTATAAACACATATTTTAAACAAGATCATAAGAAATTTAAAATAGTATACATAATAGAAACAGCATGTGGGAAAGCATATAGAGCAATGTGGTGGGGGACTAGTTTTTACACTATCATAAAGAGCCTATACATATGAAGAACACAAAAAGCACAGTAGTCATCAGACTATAAAAATCTGAATGTAGCAAAAAGAATCCCAGTGATCGGGATGGTTTGGAGATGATGTTATACTCCTTCTGATTTTATAAATATGTTACTTTATGTGTATTGTGTATTTAAGTAATACACATTTAACTATTTCCCTTTAAAACACTGTGTGTACAATCAAGTTGTTTTTATTTCATTTAGAGTAATCATATGTGGGCTCCATTCCATGTTCCAATTACCTCCAAAAAATGCCTCTGTTGAAAAATCTATAGAACACCCAAAGATTAGAGTTCAAGGTACTAGTAACAGCTGAATAGAAGAAACAGAAAGCAGTCATCCACTTTGATGAACTTTTCTTTCTTCTCCAGAAATGCCACTTACCTAGGATTGTATTAAACAATGACATCAAGGTATAGATTGATTTATTTACTCCTTCATTTAATAAATACCTATTGAGGGCCTCCCTGGTGGTACAGGGGTTAAGTCTCAGCACTATCAAGCGGTTGGCAGCCACTGCAGCAATTGTTCGATCCCCTCCCCGGCCAGGGAGCTAACCCACATGGTCCAGCAGACCTCTCCTGTCTTGCCTGCTGTTCCCCTCAGCAGTGTATTTCAGTGGATCCGCCTTTTCTGCTCTCTCTCTGGTGAATACTCTCACCGCACCCCCCCTACCCCTGGCCTACACTTCAGTTCTTGTGTGCATAATAGTAAAAATCTTTGAAAAAATATAAACAAACAAACAAACAAATAAATACCTATTGAGTGCTTACCATGTGTCAGTTTGGTAGTGTGCAAGGGGACATGTTATAAGTTGTTAATATGGTACTGGCCTTCTGGAGAGCTCTCAAGTTTTAAAATATGGGAGGTCAGATATACAATGGTAAAACTGCCTTTGAAGCAAATAGAAATTGAGGGATGTGGAAAGACAAATATATATTGAGGAGATGGGAAGGGAATCTGGGTCACTTACACTCGACTGTTTTCAGAACATCTTTGCTATGAGTGATACAGGAGGTTTTGAGGGATATAGGTGAGAATTATGTGCATAAAACTGCTGGGGAGAATGCTTGCAGCAGTCAATCAGGGGATTGTTTTTGACAATTCAGCAAAGTGGAAGTGAGCATGAGAATGTAACAGAGGGCCTGGGCACTACCAAGGTTTCTCAAGCAATGCTTTTGGGCATAAACATAAAAACTGAGTAGCGTGTGATATGGGGTTGTTCACTGACATGTCAGGTCACACGAACATGACAGGAGCTTCAGTGTGAAGAGAGCGCAATAACAGGAACTGAGATGGTTCATGGATGAATTAAACTATGAAGGATTTAATGCTTATTGAACTAGGTGGCCAGAATGAAGGGAAGGTAAGAAAAGATGCAGTGGTATATGAAAGTTGTTTATGAAAACAACCATTGCAAGTGATTATATGGTTAAATTCAGGGTCTTGCTAAATCATGGCTAAAGTAGGGTGCAGTTTGAAGACTGCAGTTAACAAGATCATGGGACTTTACAGGTGAAGTAATAGATGGATCCCAAGCATGAATTTCAAAGTTGTCAGAAATGATGAGGAATAAGAATGTAGAGGAAAATCATAACCCAGGTGCTATATTCATCTGGAAAGGTAGAAGTAAGTCTTATAGGGGCTCAGTAAACAACAGCGGCAGTAACTTTAAAATGGTAGAACAGAGAATTGGTGCCAATTTTAAGTGAGGAAGAAAAAGAAGTGGTCATTGAGTAGTTTGAAAGTTAAAAATCTGGGCTTATAAATTACTGAAAGCAAAATCCCCGGAGGGCTAGAATTTATTTTGAAGACATTCATATAGCATATATAATCAGACAACAACATTTCTAATAGTGCCATTAAAATATTGTTAATTTGTTGTCAATTTGATTATTCATCATTATGGATACTGGTAAGAAAGAGAGGTTACTTTATATTCCACCTTGATTCCTTTGGACCCTGCTTTTGTAGTACTTCTTCATTGTACACTGGGTTTAAAAAGTTTAGATCATAGGAGGATACATTTTCCCAAATATCAGATACCCTACAGTTTTTTTTACCTGTGTAAAGGTATCAAGAATGATATCTTGGTAGCACCACTGAACTAGAGACCATGTTATTTTTCAAAGTAATACTCTGTATCTAAAAGGAAAACACTGTTTTACTCTTAATTTTCTCCCTAAATCTCATAACTTATATAATCTTACTTATATAATCATAGTCTCATATTCATTTTTGAAACCATTATAGTATGTAAAATACAACTGATATGATTATTAAAATGTGTACCTTTTGCATGAGAATGCATTTTGATGAGTTTCCTGATATCTTAACAATGGTCTGATAATTCTATAAGCACACTAGTGTATTCCTAAATATTCTGACTATTGCAAAGTGAGTTTCTTAATGGATTGCTAACTAACTTATTTACAAAGCATAGCAACTGCTATTTAAATGACAGTATAATAAATCCCTTTCAAGGAAATTCTTTAATAGTGCCAGTATATTCTAACAGTAGGCTGATATTGTTCTTTATAGTTCCTTGTTGAAAGGCAGGTGTTCTTACATTTATTATACTTCTATCATGCTTATCATCAGTGTTTTCAGGCTTATCTAATAATGTTGACAATTTGAAAGATCTTCTTGGGACAATACTATCTGTACTTCGTCATTAAGGGCAAACAAACCCTGTCTACTCATTGGGATACATTTACTTTCAATCCCCATTCGAGTCCATGGAATCCCGAAGTAAGATATTACCACTTTTCCTTCCTGCACTGTTAATTCTACTTTGGGAGACAATCAGCTTGCCAGTTGGATTCTTCTCTTAGTCTGACTCTGTTTGATATGAGATCAAAGGGCTTTTGTTTCTGTATCAGTTAGGTTGGCTGTCTTGTCTCAATGAGATTAAGGAACCTCTGGAGACTACTGACACCAGAGCAATGGTAGATGAGTGGATGGTTAGCATACAATATGGTTGTCTTAATTCTTTTTAAATGACACTTTGTCTAGTCTGATGTCTTTCTTTATGATTGTGCCTGTTGCTCATTTACTCAGGGCAACCATGCAACACACACCACATCTGATAATCAGTGGTTTGAGTTTCTAAAAAGACAAGAGGAACATATCAATTCTCTCCTAAATTTAACATGTTTTCAATACTAAGAAAGATCCAGCTTTTGTTTCTTTGATTTTTGGGGGAGTGGGGGGAGGGTAGGACACGAAGTATCAGAATGTTTTACTCCAAATAAACTTTAAATTCTATGTCCAGGATTTAAAGTTACTTTAAAAGACCCAGAATTTAGGGCCTCTCTGGTTAGGTGCTGCGCTGTGGAGTTGTTGGCGATCTGAGTTCGACATCCGAGTTCGATGCCTGGCCAGGGAGATTCCCACATAGCGTGGCAGACCTCTCCTGTATCGCCTGCTGCTCCCCTCAGCAGTGTACTTTTGATCTGCCTGTTCTGCTCCCCACCCTGTCGCTGATGAACCCTAGCCGCCCCACGCCTCTGGCCTGTACCCCAGCTTGTATGCATAAATA
The DNA here is from genome assembly GCA_004024925.1 of Scalopus aquaticus. Taxonomy (NCBI): domain Eukaryota; kingdom Metazoa; phylum Chordata; class Mammalia; order Eulipotyphla; family Talpidae; genus Scalopus; species Scalopus aquaticus. Next base: position 5,817 of record PVIJ01013021.1, on the reverse strand, counting down.
AATAAATCTTAAAAAAAAAAAAAGACCCAGAATTTAAAGAATTTGTTGAGCCCTAGGCAAAGCTATACAAGTCTGGTGTTAATGCAGCTATACATGTACCATGTAGAAGTTTGTTGTCTGAAATTTCCAGTCATATTTAACCACCTTTCTTGTGATAAGGCTTTAATGATCTCACTAGTGAAAGTGAAGCAATTTTTTTAAAGGAGTAAACAAGACACTGGTATTCAGTGTCTTGATAGAAACAACATTCTCTCTCAGCATGATCATTCTCAGTAATTTCCTAGCTGGTGCTTTTTCAAGAAAAAAAGAGGGCGTCAGGCATAACCCCCCTGAGTTTTCCTTCCTCAATAACTTCAAACTTCTTTAAGCCTAAACCTATTCTTACTTTCTTCATTATCCCAGAAGAAAAATTTCTACCTTCTACTAAGTCTTAGCCTTGAACCCTTGCCTTGATCTGACTTCCTTAGTTACTCCCTCTGCTCAAGTTTTTGATCCAGTCTTTCTCTTCTGGGCACACATGTTGTGCTCAAGACATCACCAGATGTTAGGGATATAAAAAACAGTGAGAAAAACAACCACTCTGTCTTTAGTTCAACTTCCTTTTTTTCTGGGCCAATGCCTTACATTTTATCTTTTCTTCATCATTAAATTCTTAAGAGGATTGCATGACTTACTCTATTCATTAGCTCCTATTCTCTTTTTAACCCACTGCCTTCTGACTTCTGCCTCCACTCCACTGTTCTCACCAAAATGGGTGAGAACATTCAGTTACCTGTCAGTGAATACTGTTCTGTTCAATTCTACTTGTTTCTCTTTTCCATTCACCACTAATAGTTTGTCTCTCCAGTAGGAAAGCATCTTCTCTTCTGTTTCACTTCCTTCTCTTGGTTCCTCTCATAAATCCTTCTAAGTGCTCTGCATCAGCCACTATTTTTCTCCCTCTGTCCATTTCCTAGAAGCTGGGGTTCCCTGGGGTGTCTTTCTTATTGTCAGTCACATACTTTGACATGAATTCTCTAGCTATAGCTCTGCATCTCCAGCTGTTCATTAGAATTCTTCTTGAGACACCTCAAAAATCAACACACAGTAATGGCATCCTCCCTATGTATATTCACACAAAGTCCTTTTCCCTTTCTACTTCAGTGAGAACCCCATTATCTCCCAGATGCTCAAAAGTAAACTGTGACTCCCTATCTTATCTCCTTACTTGCTTTCAGTTTTACTTCCTGAGAAGCTTTCTGTCCCTTCATTCTTCATTCCACAGCTTCAATCTAAATCAGCACATCACCTCACACCCAAAAGCTGCACCCAGGCTTCTCTAGATCTGAATAAGTCATACCAGGATTAAAGAACTTCCATTTCCAGCAGCCCACAGGACTCACACCTGTCCAAGCTCCTTAGCGTGGATTAAGGTTCCTCATAATATGCCCAAGTCGAGTTTTCTAGTTACTCTCCGATTTCCCAACCCCAGATACCTTTACACACTTCATAATGTTCTCCATGTGTGCCTTCCTAGCTAGGATCAAAGTGCTCCTTTTCCTTGGAATGTTCCTTTTTCGTTTCTCCGCTCTGCCTGGCAAATGTCAATTCTGGTGGAACACCAAGTGTCACCTTTTTCTGCTGTACTAGTCTCTACTGACCACAGCCCCCATGCGCTCCCACATTTCCCACACAATTAATTGTTCCAACTTTAGTGTTCCTAGAGCATTTTATGTGTGCTTCCATTTAAAGTACCTGTCTCACTGTCTCATGGCTGTTTGTCTGCTGATCTGTCTCTCCCACCAGACTACCAGCTCCTTTAAAGCCACATTCACCTTCTCCTGTACACAAAAGATGCTCCAATTTTGTCTCAAAGATAAAATAGCAAGCCTTAGCTGACCACTCCAGGCAGTATGATCAGTCCTCCCATCTCCTGCAGTTTTTATTCAACTTATGAAAGTTCTATGTTTACTTTCCCATCTCTTCCCACCCAACTTAGCATTTAGATGACTAGGGCCCTCATTTTATTCATCATTGCCATTCAGGTGGTTAGTACAGTGCCCAGAACACAATAGGTACTAAATAAATGTTTGGTGACTCCCCCTTTAGCCTTTCTTATTTGTATTTGAGGCATTTTTAGATGTCGAATGGTGTTTTTGCTTTGAACAGCTACATAGGATACATTTTATTAAGTGCTTTTTACTTTACCATGAGCATTTCACCTATAATAAGTACTACCTGCAAAAATAATTGAAAAATCTCTATTGCTAAAGAAGGACCAAATTAAGTTGTAGAATGCCACCTTGATAACTGAGCCTGAAAGAATGCTGAATTAAAAGGAAAGGAGTGAATACACACACACACACACACACAAACACACTGCTTACTCATGGCACTGGAATGTCAATAAATGTGTAATATCCCACACCCTAGAGTTATTTTTTTTATAATTATTAATCCTATCTATTAGAAAAGAATCAAAAAGAAGGTAGCTGAAAATAAAAAATTTATGCAAAAAGACAAGATAAAAAGTATACTAAAAAAACCCTTAGTCCCCCAAACCACAATGTCCCTGTAGAGCATCTTTTTATTGGCGTTTTTCTCAAAATTTCAAAGTTACAGAACAGCAAAAAACATAATATTTTTGATTAGTTGAGGTGGGACTGAGATATAGGGTAAACGTACAGGGGAAGTGAAGATCAGAAGAACCAGCTCTACACTCTTTCCTCTAATGCCCTACTCTTGCAGTTGTGCATGTATCACGAATATTCGCAGTATAAGGATCAGTCAACATGGATAATCCCCTTTGGCTGTAAACTAAACTACTGAGGTGAAGTCTGGTTTCAGAACCCCATCATCTATGTGTTAATAACTGAATTACTTGATTAACTCCCCATTACTTGTTTAATTTATGTGATGAAAGGCATTAGTGACAATAATTCATAATTATGTTAAATAACTCCACATTTTCTTTTAGGATGATTGGTCCTCTCGAAATAGGGTTATTTCAGCCAACCCAATATAATGACTATCACTGTACTTTTCCCCTTTCTGTTTTTCCCTGTTGAGTCATATGTGCTATGTTATGGGTATTTCCCAATATTACCAACCCATACATGTACACTTCCACTTAGCCCATATCCTGCTTCCTACACCCTTCTAAGCTTTATTTATGAATCACTCAAATTTTTATATTTCCAGAAATTGCACTTTTATTTTTCAATATATAGCAGCCACAGACCCTCCCTTTTTAGAAACAATTTTACCACCCCTCCTAAATGAACTCACCATTGCTCATGCTAGTTTGCATAATTATAGTTGGCTGTTGTAAGTAATTATCCAGGCTTTTTCTTTCTTTTTGCTCTTCTTTTCATTTTTTTATAGAAAGTGGGAGTTGGGGGGCATCCTCTGGTTGGGACAAGGCACCTGGCTGTGGGGGAACTTCATAGCTCACTAATTATCTATTGGACACTGGCTCATTTCAAGTATTTTAGGCAGGTTGGTATTTGATGCTGGAGGAATCACTCCTGGCTCCTCCAGTATGCCTGTACTAGAACAGAAACGAGATGGAGAGAACCTCTGACTCAGAAAGATTTGACCCACGCCTGCCAGAGGATTTTGGATTGGGGAGTTTAACAGCATTTGAAGGGCAGAGAAAGCACTCCTAGTATGCCAGCATTAGGAAGTAGTGATTCACGTTTTAACTGAATGATTAACCTTTACCCAATGAGACAAAATTTGGGAATATACATAAAAAGGTGGTTTAGACTAATATTTTAAGAAGTTTCCTGGGAACAAATCCATAATGAATATGGTGGGATGTTTGGGAGTTCATAATTGTTCTTTTCAATATATAATACATATAAACATATATGTATACTAAAGGTAAGTTTAAATATGTAATTTTACTAATTGCTTAAAAAAAGATTCAATGGTACAAAAGGGCACACAATGACCTTCCCTTCCTTGTCCATAGTCTCCTTTCTCACTTCACCCTCCTGCTAGTTCTTCTTACTGGACAAAGCCACCATTATCTACTTGTTATTTATCCTTTTGGAGAAATTCTATGTTTTTCATAAACATATATGTGTGTGATTTTTTTTCCCCACCACATGAATGATAGCACACGACATACACTGATCACACCACACCTTACTTTTCCCTCTTTTCAATATGTCTTAGCGATCTTTCCATGGGGGTCCATATAAAGCAGCACATTTAATTAACCATTCCCTTCTAATGGATAAACTAAAAGTTATTTGCATTCCTCTGCTGTTACAAATTATACTTCATCATGACTGAGCAGAAAAAACAACATGCAAACCTCCTGATGGACTGGTTGAAATCAGTTGGGGTTGGAGGGAACGGACTGTTGCGAACCAAACACTATCAGGTTATAGTTCATGGTATTTTCATTGTTATGCATAAATAACTGGGAAACAAAAGGAACTCCATGAGAGGGCCACTTACAGATTTTTTCTATTAGATTAGGGCCATTATGTAAAATATCCCAAGTCTTATCTGGTAGTGAAGGTACATGTTGGGAATATACCCGAGTTATTTGAGGAGAGAAATGTAGTGTGGAAAGAGCGCTGTGTGTGGGGTCCCAAGAACTTAGTTCAAACCTCAGCTCTGCCTTTTTTTTTTTATTATTTTTTTTATTTTTATTTATGTATACCAGCGGAGGTACAGGCCAGAGGCGTGGGGCGGCAAGAGGGTTCACCAGAGACAGAGCGGGGAGCAGAACAGGCAGATCAGAAATACACTGCTGAGGGGAGCAGCGGGCGAGGCAGGAGAGGTCTGCCGGCACCATGTGGGATTCTCCCCGCCCGGGCATAGAACTCGCATCGCTCGCGGCCGACAGCTCCACAGCGCAGCGCTCAACCGCTGCGCCACCAGGGAGGCCCTCAGCTCTGCCTTTTAATGATGTGAGCTCTGGAAGTCATTTTAGCTTCTTGGAGCCCTATTTTCTTTTTTTGGTGGAATGGGGATAACCTTAACAAGCTCATATTGTGATGTTTTCATCAGATTTTCATGCTTATGAAATGATAATGTAGGCCAGTGATTCTCAAATGTTAGCCTGCATCAGAATCACCTAAAGAGTGTGTAAAAAAAAGATTGCTGGTTCTCACCTCAGAGTTTCTGATTCAAAAGTTCTGGTACAGATACTGAGAATCTGCAAGCCTAGTAATTTCCCATTCTATGCTGATGATGCTGCTGGTCTGAGGACTAGAATTTGAGAAACACTGTATAAACCATGGCGGACTGTCATTGTTTCTGTCATTGCAGTTATTCTCCAAGAAAGAACATCTACCTTTACATGTCTTTATAGAAATGAGAGAGGCAATGTCAATCACCTTTGAATTGAAATAAAAGTCCTGCTGATCAATTGAGTACAATGAAAACCACCAAAATCTTTAAAGAAATTAAACTTGTTGGGGAGTATTAAACATATTGAGTATATTTAAACGCTTATGCACCTCTGAATTCTCTGATTAACAGCCCTTGACAGGAAGTGGAAGTACAAAAATAAACAAGAAAGACACATCTTGTGGCATTGCTGCCTTAACTGAACACAGGAAGTCCTGGAAATCTTGCAAGGCTGTTTCTTCATGATGTCTAGTCTGATTTTAACCCCAAATTATTTATGTCTGTATTAGTAAGGGTTTTCCAGAGAAACGGAACCAATCTAAAAATATACATATAATCTTTTTTTTTTATAAATATATATTTTTATTGTTATTTATGTCTTTTACATTTTGTATTCCCCTTGGGTAGCCCACCACCAATTCACCCGTGATCCATCTCCATGGTCCCTTGTGTTCTTTTCTATTCCAT
>PVIJ01013020.1:0-46922 GCA_004024925.1 Scalopus aquaticus | reverse complement strand
ACAAGCTGGGGTACAGGCCAGAGGCGTAGGGCGGCGAGAGGGTTCACCAGAGACAGAGCGGGGAGCAGAACAGGCAGATCAGAAATACGCTGCTGAGGAGAGCAGCGGGCGAGGCAGGAGAGGTCTGCCACGCCATGTGGGATTCTCCCCGGCCGGGCGTCGAACTCGCGTCTCCGCTGCCGACAGCTCCACAGCGCAGCGCTCAACCGCTGCGCCACCGGGGAGGCCCTCAGCAGTGTATTTCTGATCTGCCTGTTCTGCTCCCCACTCTGTCTCTGGTGAACCACCTCACCGCCCCGTGCCTCTGGCCTGTACCCCAGCTTGTATACATAAATAAATAAAATTCTTAAAAAAAAAAAAAAGAACACATTTTGCATAGAGAATTATGAAAGGGAATTTCACACTTTTTTTCACATTCTAAATGAAAAATAACACGAGAGCTAAACCAACATTTTATATGTGATTTAGGCAATATATTTGATTACTGTCTACAATGGTGGCATCTTAAGATATCAATATTATTTGGTGCATCCTCATTTTAGTAGAGAATGTCTGAAATTGATGACTTCATATAAACTTAAGATCTTATTATCTAGTTAAATAAAGGCTTTATGTGTAGTATCATGATTACCCTATTTTTATTTATATTATTAACAGAGAAAAGTGAGTAGAATATTTACATAAAGTTAATTTTTACTTTAAGTATGAATGGGATGAGATTTACTATTAATTAAACTCTAGCAGAAAATGAATACTGATAATGGTATATTTTAAAAAAAACAATGCTTAAGTAAACATGATTATTTGTCAGGGAAGGTGTGTAGTTGTAACTAAATTCACCAAATAAGCTCCTATGCAGTTATTTTTTATTATTCTGATGTAGCCTTAACAGACATTGTAACATCTCCTAAAAATGTTCAAACAATAATCTACACATATGAAAGTAACTACTCCATTTGAAAGAGGAAAAATTATGGAATCAAATTTGAAATTACTGTAAATTATTATAATAAAACCCTGAAGTGAATGAGCTGAAACAAATGAAGACATCTGATAAATGAACTGGTGTTTTTTCATCAGGTCACTATTGTGTACTTATTTACTCTCTAGTCCATTACACATGCAACAATTTGTCCCAATTTAGTGGGAGGAATCATCAGTATATACAGAATTTATAACAAAAAAATCTTAAGTGACACAACTACCACAGCTTGATAAGAACATCCATAAGAATCAGAGAAGATGGGCTAGTAACAAAAACATCAGACCCAATAACATTAGGACTGAGAAACCTTCTTGAGGTTAGACAATCCTAAATGAGAACTTAGAAGTCAGGATGAAAATAGTTAAAGAAAATCAGAAATCCTGGTGGAAAGTTATAAAATATATACATAATAACTGCTAAGACGGAAATTTGACTATTTTGAGATGCGATAAAAATAGACTATAAAGGCTATGATTTGAATGATCTAGATGAACTAGGGTCAACAGGATAAATGAGAACAATTTAATAAAAGATAATTATAAAGTTATTTTAATTCATATAATTTTTATAGTGCCAAAGATGAATAATTATGAATCATACAGGTGATTATAATTATAGAGTAAGAAATGCTTATCTGACATAAAAGGATAGCATACACATCTTACATGTCTAAATGAAGTCTCAATTACATACTCTATAGTTACAAATAAAACTGTTTTTTTATTTCAACTCTTGTCATAATTTGCTAAAAGGAGCAAAATTTTTGAGATTTTTGCACAAACATGCAAAACTAAATAAATATATCTAAGATGGTAAAACACTGATTGTTTTCCAAACAAATTGCTGAGGATCACAAAAATAAAAATTCAAAGCAAAGACATAATGAAAATGCTAGGAAGCAAATCAACATTTGTGATAAAAAGATGAAAACACTGAAGGCAGACCCACCTAGAACATTCATTATCCATAATTTCCGTGAGTCCTGAAAAATGTAAGGATGACAGACAGAAATGACTCCAGTGTTTAGCATCAACAGTATATCATAAATATGATGGCAAAACCACTAAGTCTCTATGACAAAGAATTCAATTCCTTTTGCTTCTACTTGATCTGATCTAATATATATCTTACAAAATTTTCAACATTTTGAAAATTCAAAGAGTTTTTTACATTGAACATTTAAATTCACGATGGCTAAAAAGCCTTAGATTTACAGATGTACACTCTTTTATACTTGGTCCTTACTGTAAGTGAACGCAACTGGCATCTTAACATAAACTTAAGTGGAGTAATATAACATTACATGATACTATGCTATGTCCATTATTACAATAATCAGAAACAAAATCGAGGAACATTCAAGTACTTTTATCACTTGTCAAACCTTTTACTTTTTTATTAATTTTTTTCCCTTTTAAAGAGATTTACAAGATCATTTACCTGTAAATGAACTACCCTTAGAAATATATCTTCTCTCATGCTCATCTCGATATCGAAACGAGAAAGTTTTTTGTCCGCTTCAGTACTTGCTGCTCGTACTTCTTTGTCAGAGGAGACATGCTGGGGGAAGTCTAGCATGGTACGTTCCACTGTTAATAGAGGAAAAAACATACTCTTAAACAAACAACAATACTAAAAACCATTTCCTTCCTTCCTTTGTCACAAAGACCTGGTACCAGACTTTTGCTCTTACTGCCAAACTATGAACAGTGCTAAACCCCATTACCTGACATTAGACAAATGGGGTTTTAACAGCTACTGCAGGAGGCAGAATGAACGCCAAGACCACATGCTGGTAAGAGATGTTCTTTAAAAATCTATTTTTTTTATTTTTAAAGATTTATTTATTTATGCATAAGAGCTGGAGTACAGGCCAGAGTCGTGGGGAGGCGAGAGGGTTCACCAGAAACAGAGTGGGGAGCAGAACAGGCAGAGAGACGGAAATACACTGCAGAGGGGAGCAGCGGGTGAGGCAGGAGAGGTCTGCTGCGCCATGTGGGAATCTCCCTGGCCAGGCGTCAAACTTGCGTCACCGCCGCTGCCGACAGCTCCACAGCGCAGCGCCTAAAAGCTGTGCCACCAGGGAGGCCCTAAAAATCTATTCTTAAACTCAAAAGCTTTAATGATTAACCCAGAGATACTCAGAGGTAAATTTATGCAAGAACAAATATTATGAAACTGAAATAATACTTAAGAAATGTATGACTGGGGAAGAGTTTAAGATAATTCTTTTAAAAAAGATTTTCCTTTCCTTCCATTGATTTTTATATTTTTTAAATGCAGAAATTACTGGGTTACATGTGGACCAACTTTAACTTTGACTAATAAGGCCAACCAGATCCTTTTTATTTAAGAGTTTAAACTCATGACTCAAGTAAGATTTAGCAGACATTAATGAGTGAAGCAGTTGGCCTAGAGGCATAAAGTTAAACAGAAATGCAAAGGCAAGAGAATGTAGCCAAATCCCCATTGCGGTGATATAAGGAGTGGGAAACTCTTGGTTTTGAGGGATGAGTAGGGGTAAAGACATGACCAAGTCACAGAATTCAGGACAACCATCTAAATTCCAGAATATTCAGTTCTACAGATATCCTATGCTCTTACGAAGCCTGGATACATAGCCAAGGTTGTTTAGCTGTAATTACCCTACAAATATGTCCAACCCTTAGAGATAAGTGATGTGAATCTTCGTTCTTTATAACTCAAAGGGTCTAAAGTTTATATTACAAAAATAAAATATTTCAAGTGCGGGAAATAAGGGAAATAGAGGAAAGCAAAAATCAAACTATAAACCCAACACCTAAGATAATAATCATTATTAAAATTTGCAGATTTTCTTTCTTTGTCCTTTAGTTCTGCGACAGAACACTGTTCCCAAGCATGATTTCAACAGCTATTGCGCATTATGGATGGGGAATGTACCATCATTTATTTAGCCATTCTACTGGTTGACACTGAGGGGTCGTAGTCAATGCCTAAGCGTTGAACAAATATCTTTTTATACATATGTTTATACACAGTATTTTCCTATATCTGATTATTCCTTTTGATTAATTGCTTCAATGTGGAAATACAGGTTAGAGCATGAAGTTCTTCACAGTTTCAATACATGTTCTCAAAATGCTCTCCAGAAAGCAGTGTAATGGGAGTGTACATTTTATAGCACCTTTGTCAACATAATAAAAATTTTTCATCTTGGGTGATTTAATTCTAAGCAATTAGTTATTCATTATTTAAAAATCAATACCTTATAAAATTAGGAAGTGGATTGTCAAGACAGAAGCATAAAATGGTTTATGATGTCCACGAAATGAAATATTGATGTTCATTGGTATCCTACTCACCTATGTATTTCACTTCCACATCTGCCAGTGCCTGTAAACAGTTCTCATAAGTTACTTCCTCGATGTCAAGCATTCCAATAGCATCATACACCTGTTTGGTCTGCACAATTAGCTCTTCAGTTCTTGTTTTAATTTGTTCTGGTGAAAGATCCCATCTTAAAACATTTCTGCCAGCAGCAGTATAGGAAGACATTGATTGAAGGGGAGACATCACTTCTCTTCCTAATGTCATTCTGAATGAAATCCTGGAACCACCAAATCTAAAAAAAAAAATTCTGAAAGTGAATAAAAAGCAGGCATTTCTGTTGATATGAAGGCAACTCGTGAATGTATTGTCTAGTTAAAAAAAGAACAAATTTATTTTAGGTAAACACATGCACAAAACTAAGTGCTCTCATGTTTCCTATTTTTCTTGAAGAGTTATTATTAAAATTTTATGTAAATCAAGAATGGGAGTCTCAACAAAGGTGCTGTGACTATGGAAAGCTGTATGGCGGTTCCTCAAACTGCTAAAAATGGAGCTTCCATACAACACAGTAATACCACTTAACTGGGAATCTACCTAAAGGACATAAAAACATTAATCCAAAAGGATACACACACCCCTGTTTATTGCAGCACTGTTTACAATATCTAAGATATGGAAACAACCCATATGCCCAAAAATAGATGACTAGATCAAGAAGATGTGGTACATATACACAATGGAATACTATTCAGCAATCAAAAAAGATAAACACACGCAATTCGCAGCAACATGGATGGAGCTAGAAGGGATCATGCTCAGCGAAAAAAACCAGAATGAAAGAGAAAAATATAGAATGGTTTCACTTATAGCATGAATACAGGGGAACCAAACAAGAGAGAGACATTCAGACAGGGAGGGGGAGGGTAAGGGCTCAAAACGGGGGAGAAAAGAGCACAAGGGACTATGGTTACGGTTCACAGGTGAATCGGTGGTGGGTGACCTATGGGGAATAAACAATAATGTAAAAGATATAAATAATAAAAAACAACAACAACAACAAAAACAAAGGTGGTGTGAATCCTTCCTCCCTACTTTGTGGGATGGGGTGTGGGAGAAAAAGGTTTATAGGGGAAATTTTTCCCTCAGGGTTGAGTGGATTTTAGTGAAGTTTCAAAGGAGAAGAGAGATCTAAAGAGTATGAAAAAATGGAGGAGTTTATCCTACACTGCTGGTGGGAATGCAACCTGGTCCAACCACTATGGATAGCTGTATGGCAGTTCCTCAAATTGCTAAAAATGGACCTTCCATATGACACAGTAATATCACTTCTGGGAATCTATCCTAAGGACACAAAAACATTAATCCAAAAAGATACATGCACCTGTATGTTTATTGCAGTATTATTCACAATAGCTAAGATAAGGCAACAACCCAGATGCCCAAAAATAGATATTGGATTATGAAGATGTGGTACATATACACAATGGAATACTATACAGCATTCAAAAAGATAAATACATGCAATTTGCAGCAACATGGATGGAGCTAGAAGGGATCATGCTCAGCGAAATAAGCCAGAAAGAAAGAGAAAAATATTGAATGCTTTCACTTATAACAGGAATATAGAAGAATCAAATAAGAAAGAGACATTCAGCAAGGGAGGGGAGGGAAAGGGCTCAAAACAGGGGAGAAAAGAACACAAGGGACTATGGTGATGGTTCACGGGTGAATCGGTGGTGGGTAAATTATGGGGAATATACAATAACGTAAAAGATAGGAAAAATAAAAAATGCTATATATTAAAAAGAAATATGGAGTTTATTTACTATGGGACAAGGGTTCCAGAAATAACAAGAAGTCTGCGTATAAGCCATAGTAATTATGTGTTGGTTGTCCAGACATTTACTTACTCACCCTGTCTAATCACATACACATCTTATTCCTACAACTTATGCCCATGCATCCCCCACATGATCTTGGGAGGTGGGCACCCCACACTCAGAATTCCTATGAGAGAAAGGGGCTCCACACCCACTCAATGTAAGGGAGTAAACCTGTGTTTTTTATTGCAGCTGGCGTCTATCTTGCAAGAAAGACTGGAACTGACTTACGGTGAAATAACTACTATGAAGGGAAGAATAAAAAAGTCAAATATTTACTGACATCATTTAGTCCCCAGATCAAGTAATTCTTAAGCCTGACCTAGAGCTTCCAATTATGAGTCTACTGTTTAAACTAGTCTGAATGTGGTTTTATGTTATTGCCTTATACAGGATCCTGACTGATAAAGAAATGAAAACAGATAAAGGAATGAACACAGAAAAAAAGTATATGAAGGTCAGAGCATAAGAAGTGATGGTTATCTGGCAGGGTTACAATCTTGGTGGTGACCTAAAATAATCGGGTTGAAATTCTGTGTGCGGAGTTGGCTGAACATTTACAAAATAATTATTCCCACAATCCTTCGTGGATACAAAGAACTGAGGCCTCAAAGGAGTTACTCATGCCCCTGATTGACTGGGTTTCCAAGGAAGTTTTAGTACAGGTTGAAGAGGCTGGCTATGGCATTACCGAGGTAATGCATAAAACATAAGACTTCAACATTTTAATACCCTGTTCTTTTTAGCACTCCTTTAAGTACAAATTAATTAACACAGATACTTTTTTTTATTGTGAAATAGCTTTAAATTATTTCACACATTTCACTGATAAGAAGACATCCAGTGGTTTTCATTTATTTTCTAACATTGATCAAAAGGCTGAGTGTTTGGTCACACCATACCTGATTTTGATTTAAACTGATAAAGAAGTCAATACCTTCACCTTGGCACAACAGATCTGCTATAATGTAAGAGGGTGGTCCTCAGTGTAAGGGAGTGGCCCAGGACCCCACCCCCACCTCAAGCCAGAGAGATCCAAGACACCCAGGACTACGAATCCCAGAATGCCATCGTCACCGAAGGAAGGATGCTGAGGACTGAGGGTGGAGTTAAAAATGTTTTTTGGGATTTAAAAACCAGACCTGTGAGCTTGGAGGGGGGCGATTGCTCGTGGTTGTGGATTGCCAGGTTTTTGACTGTGCCATTAAGATTTCAGCTCAGTGGAATAACTGGTAGGACTCATTCACCAATTTATTCTTTATCTTTTTCCCTTCCCTTTTTGTAAATAAACCCTTTTATTAATTTTATTGTGTGTATCTGCAGTTGAGTCTTGTAAGTCCCTTTTAAGCGCACGGGTGAGAACCCAGACAGACACCCCATTTATATCGGGGCTGCCCTGTAACATAATCACCCTGTATAGCTTCTGTTGCAACTAAAAGCTACCCCTTCCTTAACATAATTTCCTGAATGCAGAAGGAGTAAAAAGAAAGGAAGCTAAGTTAGAAACCATGATTTCATGGATCAACAGAACACATTAATTTTTTTATCTTCTACCTTCTTTTTTCACCTTCCAGGATTTTATATTAATTCCTTCCAGGATCTGTAATTTTCATTATGAAAGAAGAGGAATGGAGATAGAAGGATTACATTATACTTCTACGTAAAACATTTTGATGTGTAAGAATTTTTTCATCTGCATTGTCTCTGCTTTTCATTCTCATCATGATGTTGCTGAATATCCTTTGTCTTCTCCTTTGTTTCCATTTCAAGCTCATTCCCCATTTTAGATGCTAGTATACTGATCTCTTTCACTTCAGTGGCTCTGCTACTCTGGAGAACTGCCCCTGGGTGAGAAAACCAGTACACCTGCAGGATCTGGTGAAGATTTTCATGACTTTTTTTCTTCACAAATGAGAGCTGCAAAAGTTGAAAGCAGGCAACACAGCATGAGCCTGTCTTTCTCTCGAGGAGTCATTTCATGCAATTATTTGAAAATAAAAATCTACATTAAATCTGAGATTCCCACTGTCTCATTAAATACTAAGCTTTTTTTTTCCTGCAAACTTCTAAGCTCTTTACTATTTATGTCCCAATCATACTTTCTTTTTTGTTTCCTCTATCTTTAAAGCACACGAGTCTGAAATTTCTAACCAAAAATAAGACAGAATACCATGCTGGAGGTACATTTGTTAAAGCCACAGTCTCTGTCCAAAAAATGAAGAAGTACTTAGGCAAAGAAAGTGAGTGGCAGAGATTTTGACAGTTATCATCAGGCTGTAGGATTTCACTTAGACAAATTACTATGCCACTTATTCTGAGTTAATTATCGTCTTAAAACTTTTGCAAAACATTTTATGTATTGTACTGTCAGAAAGTCTGACTTACAAATTCATTTTCTTTTGAAGCATAAAAGCCTTCATTTCCTCCCATTAAGGCTTCTTTGACCATTCTAGGTCACCCAGATCTAAGCTTCTAGCACCTTTGATCTGTGCCATTCATTTTAGATATTCAAATTTCTGTCATCCACCTATTCAATTGGTTTGCCCTGTATTTTAAATTAGACTAGAACCTTCTTAAGCATAATAATCACTGTGCATTTCTTTTCTTTTTAACTGTATTTTTTTAATTGAGGTAACACTGGTTTATAACACTATAATGAGTTAGAGGTGCAGTTACATCTCTTTTGATGTATGTTACCATGCCACACCCACCAACAAGGCATCCATAGTTCTTCACCACAGTCCACTGCACCCACTCCCACCTTTACTTCCTATCCCACCCTTCCCCTCTCTAGCCTTGATTCTGCAATCAGATTTCTAGGGTTTGTTTTGGTTTAGTTTTGTCAGTTCCCCTTTGTCTGTTTCTTAATATTCCACATGTGAGCAAAATCATCCTGTATTTGTCTTTCTCCTTCTTTGCTTAGCACATCCATCCATGTTGCTGCAAATGGCAAGATTTCATTTTTTTGATATTCGAGTAGCATCTGTCTATTCAGCATCTAATCCACACATGGCACTGGGCATTACACTAGATAATCTCATCTCAGGAAAGGGTATCCTCTGGATCTTATGGGTACCCCTTCTCTTTTTCACTTGTAAAGCGAATTCCCTTGAGGTGTATTTTGGAGGAAAAAAAGAACAGAAAAATGAGGAAGTCTGAATGACTGAGTAATTTGCAAATTCCTCTGTGTCAGGCAGTATTAAATCACTCATTTTAACCATAATCAAAAATACGTATGAGTAAGCACTGTTTTCAAGAACAACAATGCAGGGGAAAATACTTTTAGTTCTTTCTACAAGGAGCAGGGTCAAAGATACTGACAATCTGGTTAGAATACAAAACTGGCTTTTCTATAAGACTGTTTAAATTTCATAAATCCTTTATTTTTATAATTGAGAGTTAATCTTATTCACTGGTTGTGTTTACCAAGATGAGGTTAAATTACAAAATTTTACCTACAAGTACCTGTCACTAGACCCTCAACATAGCAAACATTTGAGAACATCCTGTTTTCTCTCTGCCCTGAGTGTCCTTTCATGTCTCA
The DNA here is from genome assembly GCA_004024925.1 of Scalopus aquaticus. NCBI lineage: Eukaryota > Metazoa > Chordata > Mammalia > Eulipotyphla > Talpidae > Scalopus > Scalopus aquaticus. Next base: position 37,201 of record PVIJ01013020.1, on the reverse strand, counting down.
CATTCCTGCTGCTGTCTCAAATGTGAAAGCACCTCCCCCTGGTGAATGTCTGCCATGCTCCCAGGCTCTCTCCTGATAGACTTTCTTACATTCTCAGCCTCTTCACAGAACACTGCCCCACTTTGTCTGAATTGAAACCTGGATTCCTGCAGAACCCAATGCCTTCCCCATGGAGTGTGCTCATTCTCTCCAGTTTCTCATGCTACTGGGACTTGTGACAGGGTGAAATTTCTCAAGATTTCCAACGCAGTTTCCAAATCTTTACTGCAGCACAACTCTACTCCTCAGGGTGCTGCCTTCCTGCCACATCACTAACTAGCTCTCCCTGTTGCCGTTTTCAACAGACCTCACTCTGTTCCCTCACATTTATGAAAGATTTGACAGTCTTTTTCACCCAAAGCTCCAAAATCATCCCAGGGAGACTATTTCTGATTTACCTCATTCCAAAAACTTTTATATTTACTCTTCTTACCTTTATTTGGAGATGTGCCTCAGAGATAATAAATTTTAATGCTCCACTCTCTGACACAACCTTCTAGCTTTTAGCTTTCACTTCCCTATTCATGGTTCTTATTTTCCCATCTCCTTTAATCCTCCAGTCCTTTGATCTATTTTCTCACTCTAACAGGCTTCTCCTGCAGCTCCCCTTAAACCTGGGCCCCACTTTAACCCTCCTGCATCTGCACTCCACTCCGGAGAGCTGAGAGGTAACCATGCAGAGCAACACCGCCCCCATCACACAACTATGCTTTGAGTTTACAGGGCTCCAGAATTCCTCCTTCAATGGCCTCATGTAGATCTCTTTCCTGGGTCAGTCATCTGTAGGTGAACTGGACCATTGCTGTGTACTTTTGGACTGAGGGGTGGTCATTAGTAGACTTCACCTTCCCCAGGAAGCCTTCAACTATCTCTAGCTGTTTTAGAATTCTGTGTTTCTACAGTGTGCTACACATACACTGACCAAAGCACTTGTCATACTAAATAGTATTCACTTCTTCACTTGGTTGTGTACTTGATAGATCTTGAGCAATGACTGGATTTTGGTGATATTTAGAGACTGCACCTAACATGGCTTTTGGTGCATGTATATTTCAACCATGATAGGTTTACCTGCAAAATTCTACTTAAGCTTATTTAATATTTTCTATCATCAAAATGTTTGATACATAGTTCCATCTGAGAGGGTTTATCTCCCATGATACATTAATTTTTCTCCTGGACGGCTGCATAGGGAAATCAGATTCAGGAGTAGCACTCAACAGTTATCAAGTCCTCCAGTATGGGTATTTATAGGCCCCCTTACAAAGGTTGGCTTTTGGTGTTTGAATTACCAGTGTTTCAGGCAATAGCCTTTCTGTTTAAGGACCTTTAAATGTGGCTCAGTATTGAACTGTTTTATGAATGGAATGTCAGGTAAAGAAGTCAAGCTTTTACTTGTAAACAGAGACTCAGATGCTTAGTCAAAATTTTGTTCTTTAGTGCAAATAAAGTGCAGAAGCATCATTCTACCTTGATTTCTGAGTTCAAGGAAAACATAATTAAGCTATATATATATATATATATATATATATATATATATATATAGCCCATTCCCAATTTCTATTAGTTTCAAGGAAACATGTGCCCCCTTGCCCCATGATCATCAGTTTTTGCACTGTGGATTTCTCATTTACTATCTCCACTTTCTTATCTATCCCTAAGTCTCTCCCATGATTCCACTAAAAGTGCTATGGTGAAGGCTATTTTTCCTTTCCCTTTTTTTAAAGCAAAGATTTTATTTGCTAGTTTCACAAATAAAGCTGGTTTTGTTACTGCTTTTTGGTGATTAGTCAAAGAGACCAGACCTCATATCTTCATATCTCACTCCTCTACCTCTCCTTTGCTTCCACATTGACTGTGGTTGCAGTGGCAGCAGGAGTAGCACTGGTAATAGGAAACTCATGGGTAGCAGCCACAAATGCTGATGGATCAACCTAGAAGGCCTTCACCTTTTCAGCAAGTGGAAGGCATCCTCAGTCTTCACAGATAAAGCCAGGACTTGTTTGTACCCGTTGGGACAGAATGGGGCACTGATGTAACAGTGGGATAACCAATCTACAGACCCAGGCTAGCAACATTAGGACACCCTCCAGGAAGTGAGAATGCAGAGCTCGCTGGATCTCAAGCAGTTCGGGGCTGTAGATGTGCTGTTGTCAAGTATCTGCTAGATGACTAGCCCAAAGGAGAAGGGTGAGATCCATTCAGCATGTTCAGCAGTGTGGCTTCGCTGCCTCCTACTTTGTCTCCAGTCTTAATCAGTTACACGTCACTCAGGATTTTGACATGCCCTTGGAGATTTTGGCAGTGATGCATAAAACCCAGAAGATGTAGATTTTCTTGGGCTTCAGGCCAGTGTTTTGGGCTGACCACAATGACTCCACATGGGGCAATGCCACCAGCACAGTGTAACACACACATTACTGACCAGCAGAATGTCCATATCTGATCTCAGTGAGGTCCTCCTTGGTGAACACAAAACCCACATTCCCTCAGAGGCATATGAGCCAGCACTTTCTCTGAAACTTGGTTGTCTTCTAGATGCCCCCGGGTAGTCTTGTCTATCATGATGTTCTTGCCCATCAGCACCATGGCCTTTTTTGGGGAGGGACATGCCAGTGTGCAGCTTCTGCTGTGAACCTACACTGTCTGTTCCCACAAAGAAGCATTTTAGACAAACATCCCAAAGCTGGATAATCATTAGGAAGCAGTTGGATGTCCAAGTCACCCTGTCTGCCCTGTGCATCATGGCAGTGTGTCAGGGATGGCCTTGTAAGGTTTAAAGAGTATGTCACTCTCACAAGGATGCCTGCTGAGAGCTTTCCTAGGCCTCAACTTTTTAGACTATTCCTCTGTCCCGTTGCTGGCTTCTCTTTATGGACACATTAAAAAAAGTTGGTGTCTCCATGATTTCATCCATATATCTAGCTGGAGCACCAGAGTCCAAGGCATCTCATGTGCAACATGTTCAAAATTTAATCTTTCTTATGAATTCTTAACCTCCGTGAACTACTCTTCACCTAGGCTCTTAAGTTAGAAACTTGACACACACATCACTGATGAGCATCATCATCATCAACCTCAATTTTTATTAACAGCCTGGAAATGTGCCAGGCACAATACTAAGAGTTTATAAGCATTTACTTACTTAATCCTCTTAACACAGTCAGTATACAGGAGTTATGAACCCAATTTTACTGGTCAGAGAGACATAAAGTTACTTGCTGAAGGTCCCACAGCAACTGTGGAGCTGGGATTCAATCCCAGGACAGAGTCCAGAATCCATAATCTTAACTCCTATGCTATATACTCATGCTGCAACTGTATCCCAGAAAAGGAAAACAGAAAAGGAATTAAAAATTCTCACCAATTGCAGTGCCCTGATCTTCCACCTTGCTTGCAAGAGGGAGAATAAGGTAAGTACTTAAAGCATACTACTGACATCACTTGTCTGATTTGTTATCTATACCACTCCCTGAGGGATTGCTGCAAGGGCTGTGGAGGAGTGCCCCACTTTAGCTTTCTTTCATCCAGCTCTGATAAACAGGCAGCATAGGCAGGGGCAGCTTTTAGCCACTCATTTCCAAAGAGTAAAACAACTCAAACTGGGACAACGTGATGGCTACCCTTTGCACTCAGGGCTCTTCCTTTCTAGAGTCCTATGATTAACTGTTCTTAGGTAATCAGTATACCACTAGAAAAATTGTGCTCGTAGGAAGCAGCAAACTCAAAGTACTTAGGCAAACAAACAATCTATGTTTCTTACAGATAAGGTTTAGCTGAGACATTCTAACAAAATTTTCTGTGCAATATATGCTAGTTCTTCATTCCTTGGTGATTTCTCAGATGAGATTTGATTTATTATCATTTGTAATTATGCTTACATTTTAGAATAAATTGCTCCCCTTCCCCAAAAGGCTCATTATGAAGGGATTTATTGAGGTTAAAAAAGATGAATAAGACATAATTACGGCCCTTGGGCAGCTTATAGATTTGTGATGAAGAGATACAGTGAAAGATGAGTATCAGGCAACAAGTTCTTTACTGATAAAGTGACAGGAAACTATAGGACACAGCAAAACACACTCCCTTGTGGAGGTTCATCTTTCTCTCTCTCTCTCTCTCTCTCTCTCTCTCACACACACACACACACACACACACACACACACACACACACAGAGAGAGAGAACTTGGTTTTCTCTTTCTTTTATATCCCTTGTATAAAAATATTTTTATCATTAGCTGTTAGTAAACAGCTAACGGGACTGACCTAGAGTATCATGCTTTTATTTCAACTATTATTTGTAGAAGGTCTTCTAAATATATTCCAGGAAAGGTTTACTTAAATTAGCTATTTCTAACTGAATATTCCTTAAGTTCACTGTTTTAGGACCTATGTGTCAATTGGTCACTTCTCTATACAATCTTTATTGAAAATTTGTAAAATAAATGACATTTATGAAGATTGTTTTGATTTTTTTCATCATCTGTAAGGGAAAAAACATGTTTATAAATTATATCCCTAAATAAGCTTGTTAACCAGTAAATATTTTTGTGTGAATTAAAATCAATGTGAATACTAGATGCCAGTGGTAGATTGGAGGGAGATGTATGAGCAATGTTGATTGACCTACTCCCCTAGTTTGGGGGAGGAATGAAGTAGACACTCTTTCTAATTCTACTAGAATGTAAGCTCCTTGAGAACAGTCATTGTATTATTTATCTTTATATTTCTTGGAAAATATGGATCTGTCAGCATATAGCATACGTATTATAATTGCTGATTTGGTGAGTATAGAAGGCTGATGAGAAAAATCTAAATTAGTCTGCCTTAAATTGACTACTACATTCAGCCAGAGACAAGTAAATAGGTGATAAAGCCATCAAGAAAAGGTGTGAACAATGGAATACTATTCAGCATTCAAAAAAGACAAACACATGCAATTTGCAGCAACATGGATGGAACTAGAAGGGATCATGATCAGTGAAATAAGCCAGAAAGAAAGAAAAATATCGAATGGTTTTACTTATAACAGGAACATAGGGGAGTCAAATAAGAATGTGGCATTCAGCAGGGGGAGGGCTCAAGAGGGGGGAAGAGGGGAGCACAAGGGACTATGGTGATGGCTTTACAGGTGAACAGGTGATGGGTAACCTATGGGGAACACACAATAATGTAAAAGATATGAATAACAAAAGTACATAAATAAAATATTTATCAAAAAAAAAAGAAAAGGTGTGAAGACAATAGAGTTGTTGAAGAAAAGTGAGGAATCTATCATCAAGGTACTCTGAATCTTGGATAAACTACAGAGCTTGCCAGTGCACTTGGAAATCAAAGTCCTGCAATTTGACTGCTCTTGCTTCCACCTACTGGTACAGGAAAGTAATTTTTCAGATTGAGCAAAAACTACTTAGCAGTTAAAAAAATTTTTTTTTCATGAAAACACTAAACTTTTGAAGTGCTTTTGCCAAGGTAACACAGCACATGTCCCATGAAAGGTCATTCACAAAAATGAGCTACAAATATTTTGAGTACAGAGTAGAACTACCCAACATAGAGACATTCCAAGTGACTCTTATTCTTAGTAATTTCCAGTATATGATAAAGCATTATCCACTTTCTTTCACTGGGCAGTCTCCTTTTGTACTCTTAAAATGAACATTTAAATTTGATGGTTAAAATGATCAAATTTTAAATTTAAATTAAATTTAAATTTAAATGGCCCAACCTTGCTCTTACATAGTAACAAAAGACAAAAATAACCTATTTATTTTGGAAACAATGCTACATATCTCAGTTGTACAAAACTTCCTCTATCAGGAAGGCTTAGAAATAGAGATAATTTTATTACACAAAAACTCCCTTAGGAATGAATGATTTACTTTCAATTCTTTCTTAAAATGTTAGCAATTCATTCTTTAAAAAAAGGCAACTTTATTTTAGATTTTGAAACATAAAGGGAATAAGTTCTTGTTTCCAAATTTCATTGGAAATAAATGAAAAAGGATGCTTCAATGTAGGAATAAAAATAAAACCTGTCAGTTAAGAAACTGCTTAAGGTTATATGAAGAACCTTATATTTCTACTCTTGACAAACTGAATTTATAGAAAAGGTTCACATGACAAAGTTACAAAGAGTAAAACAGAAAAATCTCAGGTTCTGAAAAATAAGAAACAGAACATAATAGTTCGAATGATTGTATCCTAATTTTGTGTGTAGGACAATGGTTTAATAATTAAATTTTAAAATACATTTATTATAAATAAACATGAAAAGATTTATCTTCTTAAATCATTTAGCTGGCTTAAGTAAAGCCACCTGAGACCACAGAGAATCTAAAATCAAGTGCTGTGGCACAAATGAAATTAAGAGTTCTTTAATAATTCATTAGTAAAGGGCCTACCCACATACATAGAAAACCACAACTGGAAAAAGACATTCCACTTTTATTTTTCTCTACAAGGATGAATAAATTGCTTTTGGCACACTTAATTGGTGTTTGGGGCATACTGTTCAGAATTAAATCCTAGTAAATTAGTCAGTAGAGAGACTTCTCTCCTCGGTACATTATTTAATACTTAAGTTTTTTTTTTTTTTGGTTATCTACACATGAATATTTTGTTGTGTGGATGATACCGAAATCCTCATGCTTGGCTAATAACTAATTTACGTTTCCTTGAAAAGACTGGTTCAACCACAAATAGGTGTTTATTATTTTTATATGTGACAATGGTACTATGATTATGTATTTCTGGAAAAAAATGTCTCTTAGAGTTATATACTGAAAATACTTATGATTAAAGTAATATAATACTGAGTATATGTTTCAAAATAATTGGAAGAAGAAAAAGCCTAAGAAAAAAGACTAGTTATGAGCTGACAATTTGGAAGGTTGGTGGTAGGGAGGTTTACAACGCTAGCTTTTTATGTTTATGATTGAAAATTTACATAATTTAAAGTAAAAGACATTAATAACTGTTCACATGTCTAGCTGTTAGTGCTATTTTAAATTCAGACATGTGGTCTGAAAAACATATGAACTCAATACTAAAATGGAGCAAACCCCAAGTGGAAAAGTGGAGCCCAAGTAAGAATAAATAAACTTGACCAGTAAATGAAGATTCATAAATTTACTATTGGGACGGGCTTAAAAAACAGCTAGTTCAAATCCTTTCATTTAAGATGAGGCACAGTTATATTAAGTAATGAGTAAATAACTATAGGCCTATGCTTAAGGATTCCACTTTATTGTAGATATGGTGACTATTACCTTAGAAATAAATTATGAGAAAAGAGTCAAATGATTTCCAATGTATTGGAAATTGAGGTTGACAACTTTTACCACAGTAATCAGATAGGTGACATGACTTTATCTAGTTGTGAGTAACCTCAAGCTGCTACTTGGTCATTGTCAATTACCATTACCACCACCATCAATAATACCACTAAAGCAAATCATTTATGTAGCAAACATTTTTCTAAGTGCTTTGCATATACAAACTCATTTAATCTTTCCATCAACATCATGACATAGACCATTATTATTCCCATTTTTAAAGATGATGAAACTGAGGCACAGAGAGGTGCGATAATGTACCCAAGGTCATACAATTAGGAACAGCTAGCAAAACAAGCAGTTTCACTGCAGAGTCACTGCTGTTAAATATCACACGATACTACTAACGAAACTATCACTTTGGCATTTCTGCTATTCTCTTGAGTTGCCCACAGCTATTATCCTAACATACCACCAGTACCTGCTTCTTTCCTTTATTCTCCCCATTCTTGTTGACATTGGCAGAGATATAAGCTGTGCTGACCCATGCCATGTTGCCATGTCCTGATTCTCTTGTTTGTCTGCCACAGAAGCCAACTATCAGACTTATGTAAGACTGCTGTCAATGGGCTTGTGTGAGAAAGGAAAATAACAATGGCACAGCACATTGTTATTTGTACCTCAAGATGATAAAAATGATTACAATTTCTTTAACTGTCTATATATCAAAAGGCTACTCTTCGAAACAAGGAAGATAACTTCTTTGCTAATAAAAGATGAAATATTTGCCTTTTGGAAGTCAAAAATGAACGTGTTGTCACTGGCATAAATATTACCTGGAGACCAAGTCAGCACTGGAAAATATTCACTGGGATTTGGCAATTTACACCCAAGACCAAGAGTCATCTGATCAGTGACTCCTCTCTTGTTCTTTGGTAGCCTGCTAATCAAACTGCTAATTCATGGTGAAGGTGGAGTTCTAAATTTCCCCCTTTGTGCTACTCTTATGTCATCCTGCTCTGAAATAAGGTGTTTGTTTAGCCTACACATAAGACTTCATATTTAATACTATTAGACTCTCCTTTTTGGACAGGTGTTCTATTGAGTTAAGATGCTCTGAAAATTTTTATCTTTACTTAGAGTAACCCCAAAGTTTTACTAGTAGGTCATCGATATTCTCCTTCCAGTCATCAATAAAGCATTTGTGACTTTCAGTAGTCATATATAAGCCAGTTTTTTTAAGATTTATTTTTATTTATTTATGCATATAAGAACTGAGGTGCGGGGGCAGGGATAAGAGGATTCATCAGAGATAGGGTGGGGAGCAGAACAGGCAGATCTACTGAAATACTGCTAAGGGGAGCAGTTGGTGAGACAGGAGAGGTCTGTTGCACGATAGGTAGATGAGCTTCCTGGCCAGAGACTGAACTGAGGTCACAGCGGTGACAGTGCTGGGATACAACCCCTAGTCCACCAGGGAGGCCCCTAAGCCAGTTTTTAATTATTCAAGTCCTATACTGCTTTATTCTACCTAGAATGGAAAGGAGAAAATTATAATTTACCAAGTACATACTTGGTATCAAGAACTGTGCTACGTGTTTTCACATACATTGCTTCCTGCAGTCTTTACAATAATAATGGGAAATAATAATGGGAAATAATCTACTTTAGGACAGGAGAAAAAGAGGCATACTGAGATTACACAAATGTTTGAAACGAGGTTTGCCTCCAAAGACATTACCTTTATTTTTGTGTGTATTATCTCCATGTACTGAGATTTTTTTTCTAGTTTAATTGATATACATATTCATTATACTACAAATTTAAGGTGTAGCACATTCCTTTTTTGGACTAATTACAAAGTAAATTCTTGGAGTAATTACTTTGGACTAATTTATTCAATGTGACTATTAATGAATTATATTAAATAGTGTGTGGGAAGAACACCTTCCCCTGATGTTCACAAATCCTACCACTCCTACAGGCCCAGTAGGAACATAAACTATGCTTGTCCCTCCCTTTGACTTTGGAAGTGATCTCTCCTTCCATTGAATTTCCATATCAATTTCTCTGTTACTCTCTGTGGTACTTACCACCTTCTACCTTGTGATCTAATTACTTATGTATGTGCCTTATCATCCTTACTAGGCTACATTGCCTTGACCTCTTATGAAACGTAAAAATAAGAAATAGCTGCATGAAGTCTATTTCTGTATTTTCTGTGTATTTTTGACGGTATAATTCGTTGTAGTATTCAATCTCCCTGATAAAGTGCATTCATACGGTAAATTTATTTCACAACAGTACCATGACAAGTACTGTTACTGTGTTAAACATATTTTCCATTTGTCCTTAATGCCAAGCTCATAATAAAATTCCGGACCCAATTAAAACAACAAGGCTAACTCAATGTTTGTTTTGATTTTTTGGTTGAATGTTCTTTCCTCTTATTAAATCTTAATGTGTATTTTTTGGTGAAACAATCACAAGTCAATTTTAATAAAGAGCAGAGTATAAAATAAATTTTAATATGCAAATAATACCAACCTAAGTGCCTTGCAAATAAGACCTAAGTTTGCTTTACACAACTATCCTGATGGTAATTAGCACAGTCCTTGGCATATAGTAACTATGTATAGTTAATGTTTGTGGCATGACTGAATGAAGATTTGGAAGTTATACATAGATTTCAACTAGCTACATTCTAAATACTACCATCATTTTTGTATCTTTACAATTTTTCGATGTCACTAAAAACATTTTGATGAGTTGTCACACACCTTATTGAGTAGATTTGTCAATCTGAGAAAGTTTTTCTTGTTTCACTTCCCTTCATTTACTTCTGTGCAGTTATGGGAATATAGTACTTACAGCACAGGGTCCAAATCACACAGAACAGACATGGGCTACGTTCCTGGATATGAATCTGCTGTCAGTTTTTTCAGGTTTTCCTGGGTACTGTCTGGGTATAGGTAGGGCAAGCTACATGTCATTATTTTCTTGGTCTGACCAACAAGTATTTCTTCTTCTCTGAGGGTTATATTCTGCTTAGTGACATATATTTCCATAGTTCCAAGTGACTCCCAAATCATACAAATCCAGAGAGTCTGGCTTCCCTGCCCTGGGTTAAGACAGGTCTACCCGTGAGTACTTTGCCTTCTCTTCTTCCTCAGGTTGGTTGCGTAAGACCCTGTACTTTAGATATTAGCACCTCCTTCAATTTCTTCCATATTCAAGTAGACATATTTATAATGAGTTTTGCTCCCAGAGTATTCATTAAGTAGATGGTTATACGCTATAGATCCACCAACTGGGTCTGTCAGCCACCAAGTCACTGGTTGAACGATGTACCCAGTGATGACAAGAGAATATGTCAATGATCATGTCTTTTCTCTTCTGTCTCGTATCTATCTCAATATATACTAAAACTTCCTGTGTGTATATGTTGGTTATGTTAGCTTCCTGCTCTGTAATTTTCTATTCTGCAACTTTTCTTTATTACACAACTAGATCTAAATTAATACTCAGACATAGCAATTATTTTTCTGCATAAAGAAATTTACAGCAAGCTATTTCAATATAGGACTTAGAATATTTACTTTCTACTCAAACTTATACCTGTCATTGTCAATATCAAAATGCCAAATCTAAGCCCACCCTCTTGAAGGTATCAGCAGTAAATGATGAATTTCCAATTATCATGGATGACATCTTTTCATCCATCCATTCAATGTTTATTAAGCATCTACTCTGAGAACACCATGCTAAGTTCCAAAAGTACAGAAATGAACAAAAAAAGCAACAATAAAATACACCTCTGATCAAAGGAAATGCGACAACTAGTGTGGAAAACAAATACTATTAACAATGTATGTATTATGGAACTACTTACGGTATTCAGAGAGGCCAAATTTAGTAGGCATCAGGTAAACTCACCCTTAGGAAGTGCAAAGTATGTTGATAGTGGACATCTTTTGGTAAAGTTGAGAATATATACATCCTACAATCTAGCAACTTATGTCTATATCCTTGCACATATGTATCAGGAGACATGATAAGAATATTTATAGCAATATTGCTGATAATAGCAAAAAACTGGAAACACAAACATTCATTGACAAGGAAAGAGATAAAAGATTTTAAAATCATCACCCAATGAAAGATCTTAAAACAGTAAAAATAAACCTCAGTCCTGTGAGAGTAATTTTGCCATGTGAAACTAAACTATATGATGATTGGAGATATGTGTTCATGGAAACATTATAAAACAAGAGAACTATCAATATAAAGTGAGGACAACAGTTATCTGGAATGAGGCGAAGAGATATGGTTGGAGAAGGACACTCAAGAGACTTCAAAGGTACTACAAACATCTCTGGAAATACTTATCTCTATTTCCTATTCTGTTAACCATATATAATACTTTTTGTGTATATTATTTCATAACTTCAAAGAAGAATGATAATTGTTAGCTATGCTGTAGAACGGTGGAGGAAGAGAAGAATATCCAAATAATGTATCTGCATGTATTAATTTAAGGGCGGGAGATTAGGACATGACTTCTCTGATTGAAACTTTTAGTTCCCTGAGTCTGAGGGGACACTGAGAGATTAAGCAGTGATAGACTGTTGTAGGGATTTATTAACAATATGAAAGAGTATTTATTTTATCCCAAGGTTAATGGCAAGCTAAAGAATTTTAAAATGGAGAGACAGATTTGCATTTCATAAAGATCTCCATAGTGGTAGGAAGCAAAAATTGAGGCTGGGATGCATGATCATTTCGATTATAGTGATGGTACTGTGACCAGAAAAAAGAGAACTTGAAGACTATTTAGGACATTGTAGTTGACAGAAAAGGTAAAGAGAAAAATGGCCTGGAATGGTTCCCACCATAACTGACTTAGGATAAGGTAACACTGAGATGAAACATAACAGAGTCTCAATAAATACATGCAAAATGCAAAAGTGATTGAACGTGGGACCTCTGAAGGAGCTGTCCAATTATTTGGTAGAAATCTAGAGTCATTCATCTTTGGTGGGCTCCTGGATGTGTCTCCTGGATGAGAGCTGATCACCAGAAAGCCAAGCCCTGAGTAGAGGCTTGGAATTTTCAGCCTTTCACCCCATTCTCTTGAGGAAGGAGAGGGTATAAATGGCAAGTTGAGACTGCCGTGTTGCTATATGTCCTTCTAGTGGACAGCTTGGCATGCGTGTGTGTACAAACCAAAAACATCAGTTTCCTGGGTTCCGCTTCTTTTTACTCTGGATGCTTCTCCCATGGAAGTTCTGGTCTTTGTCTTAACCAAAGAGGTGATAAAATTTAAGTCTGAGAAAGTCTCTGGCGTTTCTGTCCGAAACTAGGCATAAAACACAATTAAAAACAATTCTAAGTTTTACAATTCATTTTTACAAATGATTTCAGTCTAGTCTTTGATACTTGCTACTTAAAACTCTGTTAGTATATTTTTTTTTCTAGCACTACTGTCCTAAAATTTGGGCGGGAGGAGGGGCTCAATTTTATTTAATTGCACCCAGATACATAAATAGTTACATTTATATATAATCGTAATTTAATTTGTCTGAGTTTCTAAGACTTCCCTTATGAATAAATTCTCATATCAGAAAACAAATAACTTTTTTGGCTTCTAGATCACAGTACTGATTTTTTTCTAAGAAAATAAACCCTCAAAAATGTAAGTTAACTTAAATTATAGTAAGTCTTGGGCCTCCCCAGTGGCGCAGCGGTTAGGTGCTGTGCTGTGGAGCTGTTGGCAGCTGCAAAGCGAGTTGGACGCCCAGCCCGGGAGATTCCCACATGGCGTGGCAGACTTCTCCTGCCTCAGCCCGCTGCTCCCCTCAGCAGTGGGTTTCCGTCGATCTGCCTGTTCCGCTCCCCACTCTGTCTCTGGTAAGCCCTCTCACCGCCCCACACCTCTGGTCTGTACCCCAGCTTGTATGCATAAATAAATCAATCTTTAAGAAAATTGCAGTAAGTCTCCAGTTACTGAACTGGCAATATTAAATTACTCAGGCAGGTGAGGTTTGGGCATGTGTGGTTGGTGGAGGAAAATATTTTTAAAAAAATGTCTAAAAATTAAAAAGCAATACTCAGCGTAGGTAAAAATGTAGGGAATAAGAATTTATATACTGTGCTGGTAAGAGAATAATTTGGTAGATAACATAAGCACCAAAGCCTGAAAGATATGCATGTCCTCTGATGTACAAATCCCACTGCCAAGAACTTAAACTAAGGAAATAATTAAAGATTTTAAAAAAGACTTGACAGCAAGACGACTTATTCAAGCATTGTTATTCAAAGGTGAAGTTAGAAATAGCTGGTGTATCCAAAGGAGAGACTGATTAAATTGCCATCTATCCCCAAATGGACTACGCTGTAACAATTTACATTATGGGAGATTTATATTACATAAAAACTATAATAATATGTTATAATCTCATATTTGTAAAAAAAAGTATGTTTGAAGGTAGAAAAGAGTTTGGGAGATGTTATTAAACGGTTCTTTTGAGTGGGTGTATTTTCTTTTGCTTGTCAATATTTTGTAAGCTTTCTGTAATAAACATACATTGCTATCATAATGCCAAAAGCCACACTTTATATTTTTTAGTTAAAAAAGGAAATGAAAGTTATTACAGCTTCAATTTGGAATAAACATTATTGAAATATCATTTTCTTTTCTTTTCTTTTCTTTTTTTTTACCATGCCATCCATCCCTCACAGTAGATTTTGCTTGATTCACTTGATGAACAATTCAGCCGAAGGAGGAGAGGAAATGCTCTTGGTTTAATTGCTATGGCAACAAGAGTTGAAAGGAATCTTAAATACCATTTAGTATAGTCCTTTTCATTTCAGAATATAAGAAACTCAAGAGCAATCCAAGAGATTGGTTGATTTACTTAAGGTCACCAGGATAGTTGAACAGCTACTACAATTTAATCTCCAAATTCCTATTCCACTTATTCCCAAGAAACTAGCTTAATATCTGAGTCAGTAATCCTGGCTACTAAGCTGGCTTTTGGAAGGGAGTACAGCAGCTTTGCCAACAAGAAAATCCAAGAGAAATCATAAATTAGTTAAGCAAAAATGTATAAACGCCAATAACACCAGAATGAACTCCTAAATGTCAAAAGAAACAGAAAAACGGGGCCTCCCTGGTGGCACAGGGGTTAAGCGCTGCGTGTGGAGCTGTCAGCAGCGGTGATGCAGAGTTGATGAGAGTTCGATGCCCAGCTGGGGAGAATCCCACATGGTGCGGCAGATCTCTCCTGCCTCGTCCGCTGCTCCCCTCAGCAGCGTATTTCTGATCTGCCTGTTCTGCTCCCCACTCTGTCTCTGGTGAACCTGCTCACTGCCCCACGCCTCTGGCCTGTACCCCAGCTTGTATGTATAAACAAATAAACATTAAAAAAAAAAAGAAACAGAAAAACACCTAGGAGCAGAACACAGAGTCTTCCCTGCTGTCTCATATTGACTCTTTTTGGAGGATATGGATTTTGAAACAAAGAGATTCTGTGTTTAAGGCAAGTGTCCTAGGTTAACTACCATCACCACTACTACTACTGCTATTGTATATGTTAATTACAACATGACTTAAGTATTTAGTAGAAATTCCCTCAAAAATGGAAGAAAGTGAGCTTGTTATTTCAAGGAAAACAACTGAGAGTATTTGTTACTAATGTTAAAATTTCAGCTTTCAAATGAAAATTACAATTTTGAAACTGTATTTTCCATATGAGCTTGCTAACATGAGGGAAATGTGTGTAATGCAGCAAACTACTACTTTTGAACTACCAATATCGGATATTACAAAATCATTCAAAATTTAAGATAAACACATGGATTTTTATGTAACAGAGTAAAAAAAGTAAATTGATAGTTTCAGATTCCACATTGCAACAAACCTGAAAATACTATCACTTGTCAAACTTTAAGCAATATCAAAGAATACCCATGATTATCTAAAAGAAGCTATTAAAATACGCCTCTCTTTCCAACTACCTATGAATGAGAGGTGGAATTTTCTTCAGCTTTTTAAATCAAAATAGTGCAACAGATTAAATGCAGATGCACATGTAAGAATCCAGCTATCTTTTATTAAGTCATATATTTGTTTTGCAGAAATGCAAAAATAATGCCGTTGCTATGATAGTTATTATTTTAAAAAGGTATTAAAAAGATGTGCCGAAATTGGAACTCTCCCTCACCGTTCATGTAAAATGGTACAGCTGCTGTGGAATTCTGGTGGATTCTCAAAAAATTAAACATGGAATTACCATATGATCAAGCAATTATACTTCTGGTATTTATCACAAATTACTGAAAGCAGGGTCTCAAACAGACACATGTACATTAATGATCACAGTAGCATTTTCCATAACAGTCAAAAGCTGGCAAAAATCCAAATGTCCAGGGCCTCCCTGGTGGTTCAGTGGTTGAGCGCTGTGCTGTGGAGCTTTCGGCAGCAGCGATGAGAGTTCGATGCCCAGCCGGGGAGAATCCCACATGTTGCGGCAGACCTCTCCTGCCTTGCCCGCTGCTCCCCTCAGCAGTGTATTTCTGATCTGCCTGTTCTGCTCCCTACTCTGTCTCTGGTGAACCCTCTCACCGCCCCATGCCTCTGGCCTGTACCCCAGCTTGTATGTATAAATAAATGAAAAAAATCTTAAAAAAAAATCCAAATGTCCACCATGGATGAATGAACAAATGAAATGTGTTATTTATACAATGGAATATTATTTGGCTTTAAAAATGAAGGAAATTCTGACACATGTTACAACATGGATGATCCTTAAAAACATTACACTAACAGAAATAAGTCTGTCAGAAAAGGTCAAAAATCAGATGATTTTACTTGTATGAGGTATGTAGGAAAAGTCAATTCACAGACACAGAAAGACTAGTGGCTACTCAGGACTGGGAAAGAGAGTAATGGGGAGTCATTATTTAAGGATGCAGAGTTTCAGTTTGTGATGATGAAAATGTTCTGGAGATCAATAGTGGTAATGGCTACACCATAATGAGAATGTACTTAAATGTCCCTGAGTAGTACAATCAAAATGATTAAAACGGCAAATTTTATGTTATATACATTTTACCACAATAAAAATGGAAAACAAAAAGCAATGCCATTTTTCTCACTGATTTTTTTCAGAGGGGTTTTGGAAATAGTTGTCTTTTTCATTATGCATGCAGTAAGTTTACCACTATTTTTTTTAAATGCAATACTTTAAAATATCCCAGTTTTAATTTCTAATTGGTAATATGGAAAGACAAAATCCACATAAACAGAAGTTCTTTGGCCATCGGTATTTTTGAGAGGTAAAGGGGCCCTAAAACAAAAGTTTGAGAACTACTGTTTTAGATAAAATTCTTTCTTGTCACATCTACATTATATGAAGATCTTCATATGTTGGTATAACTTCATTTGACAGCTATACCACTGGCAGTCTGGAGACTACCAAAAAGAAGGAAGGGAGGAGAGAGGAAGGGAGGAGAAGGGAAGGGAGGGGAGGGGAGGAAGAACAGCTTGAAATGATCAAATTCATCACATTAACTCTTCATAATTACTGTCATCCCCAAGATGCACCATAAGGACCGAGCAACACAAAGCCAGCACAGATGAGTGGCAGTGTAGGACAGAAAACTCTTTAACAAGATTACATGCTGATGTGTTCCGCAGTAGTTTTATAAGTATCTAGCAAGAAACACCCATTTCCCTTTTTTTAGGTTGGGTCTTCTTTAGGATTTAAAGTTCAAGGCTAGATTTGGGAAGGGGGTAATAAAGACATTGTTTCAGAAAACCATGTGATCCAGAGCATCCGTGCGAAGAATTTAATTCTCCCAACATCTTGTTACTGATGTTGCAGAGGGGTGTGGTTAGAGACCTAGGAAGCAAGCCAAAACAGCAGCTGAGGTTGCCCCAAACCATGTCCAAGCAATAATTTTCTTCATTTTGGGATCAGTCAATTTGCCTCGGCAAGAGGCTGAATATTTTATGGAGAGGAGGTAACTGAAAAAGGAAATCAGGAAACATGGACGGAAATAAGCAAAACCATAGCGGTTTCATCTCTCGCGGACGTTTAACGATTGCTATGCAAATGATGTACGTGAGGGGCAAATGAGAATTGTGATTCCCGAGTTACAGCTGCGGCACTTTTAATGACAGCTCTGCAGTTCTGGGTGTGGGCGAAAGTCAAATCATTTCCTTATTCGGATCACCTCTCTGAATTCATTTTGGGCCAGGCCTCTGACCAGACTAGTTAACTGCAGCTGAAGCAATCCTTAACAAAGGAGAATGGATGCCCTCCCGAGGGAGCGAAGGAAGGAAAGGTGGCCCCGAGTTACCGCGCCAGGTGTCCCTCAGGGTAGACCACGCGACCATGGGGGGGGGGGGATGAGGAGGCGGAGGGTGTCAACAATGTCGCAAGGGTGCGGTCGGGAAAGGCTGGGCCGCGGCGTTTGACACTGCCTGGGCAGAAGACCCCTCCCTGCCCACGGTCAAGGTTAACCCACGCACGGGAGGTACCTGTGGAGGCCTCGCACAGCCGAAAGGCACCGGGTGATCATGGGAGCGCCAAGAGACTGTCGGCGGTGGGCGCGTTGTCCTCCGGTTTGGGTTGGGGGAGGCGGGACGCCCAGGAGCCTTGAGACGGCCTAGCTGAGGAGGAAACAGCGGCGGCTACGGCGGCTGCCTACCCTGCCCGCGCCCTCCCACGTGCGGCAACCCCACGCCGGCGCCCACTTAGCCCCGCCCCGGCCGGCGCCGCGCCCCGCCCCGCCCCGCCCGCGCCCCGCCCCGCCCCGTGCGTCCTGCGCCGCCCCGGGGGCGGTTCTGGCAAGACCCAGCAGCTGGGAGATGAGCGCACTGCCGGGTGGGCTGAGGGGGTGGCGGAGGCTTGGGAGACGGTGAAGTTTGGGCGACCGCTGGCAGTGCTGCGATCGGGAGCCAGGCTCAAGCCCTGAGGTCGAGGGGTGGGCGGGCCGCCTTCCGGACCCCCACAGGCCCGCAGCAGCCGTCTCGCATCCTCTTGCCTGGTAAGGGGCTTCTGTCTGGGATGGGTGCGTCTCCCGCCGCCCCAGACGGGGCCTGCAAAGCACACCAGCTGCAAACCCGGTCAGGGCCGACGCGAGGCCCGGGTGCCTAAGAGAGGGAGAAGGAGGTCGATGTACTCTTGGGAGAGGAAGGGGGAGAAGCCTGGAGGAGGTGGGACATCTCCTTTACCCCGCGTAGCCCTTCCTTTCCCTTCTCCCCCCCATTCTTTTTTCACCTTCTGCTCTGGGGCCTTCTTTAGTACTTGCAACCCCGTGGCCTAGAGGCTGGGCTCGCCTTTTACGTGTGCACACAAATAATAAACAACCTAGCGGCGGGTACCACACCCTGGCTTTGAATTAGGGAACCTGGGGAGCAGATGGATGATGCGATTTAGTGGAAATAAGCCATTAGTGCTGGCTGGCTCTGCGCCACTGCTTGGATGCGATAGTATTCCATGTGAATGAAGAAGACCGGTAGCTTCCAGCTTGCCCACGAGGGTACAGCTACTGCAGAGAGCACCGATCGGCTTGTAGTATCCATCGATTTAGACTATGCTTTCCCAACACGTCTGTTAATTAAATAGAAATGTCATTTTTACTAAGAACAGCACTCAGTAGTTTAATAACCTTTCATTAGTATATTTCTGAAGCAAATAACTGTCTCGACCTACAAAAGTAGGTGTAATGTAAACTATGATTACATTTTAAAAAATCTCTTGAACTTGATGAAGATGCTTAGCGTGGATCAGCTTCTGAGTCAGCAGTATGAATTCCCCCTCAACTTAGTACCTAGGCCTTTTGGGATTTCTACATCTATATACTTAATTGCATTTTTACCAAACATACTGTTAAGATATAGTGAGATATTCAGTGTGAGTCTAAGCTTATGTTATATATGTTTTGAGGGAATTCTTATTTTGCAAGATTTAACATATTCTAATACTACTGGGTATAAATGAGAATCCGTAGTACACGGCCATAACAATAGTTTGTGATCCTGACTCTAAAGAGAGGACTGACCGTAATAAAGGTTTTTTTTTTTTTAAATTTTAATGTGATTTATAACCTCCCTATTTATAACTTTGTAATTTATAACCTTCCTGATTCTTTAATAACTTAGTTTAGTGTTTTTATTTTTCTTACCAAGGTAAAGGGTTTAAAGTTTTTAAAATGTCATCTATCAAGCACCTAGTCTATGCAGTTATTCGTTTCCTTCGGGAACAAAGTCAGATGGATGCTTATACTTCTGATGAACAAGAAAGTTTGGAAGGTAGGTAGCTGTTCTTTGTGTTTATTTGTTATAATTATAAATGATGACTAGTTAGGTCAGAAAGTCATTTCAGTGCGGGTACTGTAACAAAGTCAGAATATTTTGTTGATCATTCAAGAAGAGAGCTCTATTAGGTTATTATATTTCCACTCTTAGCTACTGGTCTTGTGTTTTAACTAACAACAGGACTATTGTTCATTTATTGAACAACTATTATGTGTCAGAACTGTGCTATTCATATTATAGGAAATTTTTTCTTCAGAGTGACTTATAAACTTAATAACTGCTAGTGTTATTCCCACTTAACTGATAAGTAAATGAAACTAGATAGGTTAAGTAATGTAATGTCATTAGCTAATATGTGGCAAAGCTGAGATTTAAATTCTGGTTTTTACTCTGAAAATCTTCTTGTCTTTTCTTCCTAATAACAAAGCATCCAGTTTAGAATTGATAGGTGAAAATACCTTAGTCATCATAAAAGCACTATGTAAATATCTAATAATTATACTGCTAGTATATATACAACTTCCTATTTGGGGATTTGAAGTTAGAGAATTTCACCCTTGTTTTATGTAAGCTTTAAGTGTTATATTCTGTAATCTGTAAAGTTAAGCATGACTTGGGTGATAGCATCACGTTTCCTCGATTCCATCCTTTGTGCTTCGGGTTTGTGCATTTAAAAATTTAAATTCAGTATAACCATAACAAGATAGGTTTCTGCAGATGGGTTTGTGGAGGTTCAAGGAACCTAGTTTCCTGGTGAACTAAACACTTAATTATTGCAAGGAGATAATGCATTGGGGAAAATTTAATAAATAATAGTATAATTTAAAGTTTCTATTTTGAAGCCATATCTCCTATAAAGGGTACCTATCTATTAATTTCAACAAGCACTTCCCTTGTGAATATGCTTTTTAGGTAGTGGGATGAAAACTGGACATTTGCTCTAAATCTGCTTACAGTCTGGCGAAATTATGTCTGTCCAGGTGGCAGTGAGAGGAGCAGGTGATACACAGTTGGAGTACATTGTAATCAGTCCATTTAATAGCAAAGTCTTTTGGTCCTCCTTGATGGTTAGACTGAAGACAAATGTAACTGGTTGTCTAAAGAAAATGTTGATTATGATTTTCTGCAGCAAACAGATAAATCCTGTCATTTAATTAAGGATGTTTCTTTTCTAATAAAAGCCAGTATAGTACTTTTAAGGGACAGATAGAAAATAGAGTTCTTTTTTTAAAAACCAAGATGTTATGTCCTATTTTTAGGATGGTATTTAGCCAAAAATATGTGCCTTCAGCTGTTCATTATATATGGCAGTCAGAAGTGGTGCCAATTGTTTTTGACCGACCCCTATTTTTGACTCAGTCTAATTTAATTGAAGATGAAATCATGTGGAGATGTCTGCCCACCTTCTAGACATTTAAAAAGCCCTCAGACAGGAGCCTAAGTTCTAGGCCCAGATTTACCACCGTGGTGAAGCTGGTGTATCATTAGCTTTGAACCTTGTCATCGCATTTTCTCAGCCAGACCTCCTGATTGTAATTTACTGATAATCTGCTTCATGTTTTGACTTTTGAGACCTGTTCACTGGCACTCTCTCTAGCACTCCTGCTAAAATTCTTGGCAGCTTAAATCTACTCATAGATGATTCTTCCAGTTCTCTCAGTACTCAGTTCCTTGACCTTCTTTTATCTAGTAATTTCAGCCAGTCATTCCTTTGATCAGACAGTCCCCAGGCCAGTGGTTTTCAACTTGGGGTGATTTTGCAATGTCTAGAGATATTTCTGATTGTCATGATGGGAAGTAGGGAGCCTGGTATTATTGGCCATTAGTGGGTAGAGGATATAGATGGTGCTAAGCATACTGTATGTAATATACAGGTTAGTCCCTCCAACAACAAAGGATTATCCAGTCCAAAATGTCAGTAGTTCTGAGGTTGAAAAATTCCCATTACCCAAACTGCATCTTCTCCATAATCTTGAGATATTAAAATTTCACTTCCTGATCACTACTACTGATCTTTCCAGCCCACTCCCTTTAGAATTCTTACCAGAACAATTCTTTGACCTCACCAATACCTTCAATCTGTTGTTCCCTTACATTTTGAAACCCCCTCTTACCCAGTTTAAATTTTGTGGTTGATCATTATAAGAGCTCCCTTGTCTATATCTACCCTTCCTATTTGTCCATACTATATTGCTGTGTATAGACGGAATAAAACATAACTTTGATTACTGGACCCATTTTAAGTTCATGACCATAAACCGCAAACAGAATGTTAATACTGTCTGGCAATCGCACTATCAGTTCCAAGTTCATTCATACTTTCCCTCTTCTAGAAGACCCTGTTAGTACTTTCGCATGTCTTCTCAAACCTCCAAACTCCTCTCCTGTACTTACTTTTAGTTGATGACTCTGCTTCCTACTCCACTAAGAAAACAACTTCCACAGACTCTCCCTGCTCCATCTACCCACCCCTCAGCATTTACACCCCCATACTCTGCCTGCCTGTTTGTCTATTACCATATGTTATGGAATGTGTATTTGTGTCGTTTTTCAAAACCTTATGTTGAAATCTAATGCCTAAATACGATGCTATAAGGAGCAGATTAAGATTAGTGCCTTGAAAAAGAAACCCCAGGAGTATGTTTACCTCTTCTGCCATGAGGACAAGGTGAGAGGATGCTGGCTATGAACTTTTAGGAAGTGTGCCCTTTCCAAACACTGAATTTGCCAGTGTCTTCATCTTGGACTTCCCAGCCTCTGTAGCTAAGAGAAATAAATTTCTTTATTTATAAGCCACCCAGTGTAAGGTATTCTGTTATAGCAGTCCAAACAGACGGAAATACCATAGATGAACTATCCATTGTCCTTTCTAAATGGAACCCTCTTATTCTAATCCTGTTTCTCCTACTCCAGGATATCACTCTATTATTCTACTCTCCTGATATAAATATCAACAGTTTTTCATTCTCTACTGAACCATTTCCATTGGAATACAGCAGGTCCTTGAAACATGTCATTTCATTTTAACGTTGATGAGGAAAAAAATTGACTCCTGGCCAGGGAGTTTGTGTTCTCCCCATGTCTGCATGTGTTTTCTCCAGGTAAACTGTTTGCACCAAGATCCCCAAATAATAAAGGTGGTGAAAGGAAATGTTGGGAGGAAAAGAATATATCTCTGGCCTTGATGATGATGTTGGTTTCATGGGTTGTAGACTTATCCCCAAATTCGCTGAATTGCATACTTTAAATATGTACATCGTTTTATATATCAATTTGACTTTAGTAAAGTGGTTTAAGAAAAAAATAACCAAATAATTGTGTTTATAACAAAACAAAGTAGCTACCTCTGTTAGTGATATTTGTGTATGGGTGTGACATTTTTAAGGTTAGTAGCAGCAGAGGGGAAGGAGCTGGCCTACATCACCTTAGAAAATAGAATATAAAAATCCCTGAGTCACCGCATGGACTTTTTACTTGCCAGAGTTTATCGCTGATGTTCCGTGTTCTGGGTTTTTGGTTAAGGGCTTGGTTGGGTTTTATCCATTTTTCACTTGACTGTGAATTAATGTTTTTTTTTTTTTTGGTTGGGGGGGGTACAGGAGGACTGTTCTTCACCACAGAATTTATTTTCTGTGAAATCAAATGCTTACATCAACTGTAAACAAAGAAATAGATTGTTTATTGAGTATCTATTATTTGCCAGACTCTGTTAAAGTCAAAGATGAATTAGATGAAGGTCTTGTACTCAATGATACAGTCTAATATGCGAGATAGACATGTAAGTTCTTACAATATAGTATGATAAGTACACAGATAGAAATAGGAACTAGCTACATGGTACTGTAAAGGAAATAATGCCATCAGGGAGAAATGATACTAATCAAGAATAAATTCATTATTATTATTATTATCATCACTGTCTTCATGGCAATGAGAGCCTATTTTCTCGTGGTCCAATATTCTTAGTATAAGAACAGTTGCATGGTAGGAATATAAAGGGACAGAATGAGGGGTGGGTAAACAGTGGGTTATTTTTTATAAGTTACATTTGTAGTTGGAAACTTTTTCAGTTCCTTTTATAAGGAGAATTGTTTTGTAGATAGTGAAATTAATAGTGTGTCTCTTATGACAGAGGTAATTTTCTTAGGACCACAATGAATATATAATGTATCTGTTGAAAGTCACACACAAAATGTGATTCTATTCCAAACTGTCTGGAAGTACACTGGACATTTGGGCTGCATGCTCATCTTGTAGACCCATGAGAGATGTCATTTTCAAATGAGAGCACTGTCTGGATAAGAATCACCTCTATTCCTTTCAATAGGTACTTGTAGAGAGGACAGGCTGTGCTTTCTTCACTGTCATTGCCCTAATTCAGACTCATGTTTAGATAATTTAAGTAGGAATCTCATGATTTTCTGCTTCCATTTTCTCCCTCAGCCTCTTTCTCTAGTCAGTTCTTGGTATTTCTATCAGTCTTTTAGTTATAAACATAAATCCAGTTATGTTATTCTACTTACTAAACTCTGGAATGGCTCTTTGTTTCCCCACAGCATGAAGACCAAATCCTTAAAAATGCTATTTATTCCACCCAAAGTCTATCTTAGTCATACCAGTTATCTCATCAGACACCAGTATAGATGAGGCATTTGTCACCACTAACCATACTTTGTATTTTACTTTTGTGTTTGTCTGTCTCCTATTAAATGCAAGTTTCAGCATGCGGATATTGATTTTTGTGTGTTAAGGTAACTACTGAAACTTTACTGTCTGAGAACATGCCTTACACATAGTAGCTTTGTGGTAAATATGGATGCATGAATGAATTTCTTAATCCCACCTATATTTGCATAATTATACCAGGATTAATATTTAGTGTTTCCTATATGCCAGAGACTGTTTTGCTTATATTTTAACTCAAGTTGAAATTCTATTTTTCACATTAGAAAAAGATTAAAAATTTTTTTGTTCAGGTCATTAAGACATTATGACATTATGACATTATGGTAATAGGGAGTAAGCTGTTGTTAGTGATTTGCTTCAATGGAAATATGATGTAATACATATACTGAGAAATTATATTCTAGGTAACACTTTTCTTCAGTGAGGAATAAGAAATCAAGTTGTCTTCCCTCAGTAGCTGATCTATAAACAGAAGTCTCTATGCAGCTGAACCAGTTAGTTTTCCTTCTGTTCTGTCATCATAAATGCTGAATTACCACAGATTGCACTCCTACCAGAAAAAAAAGGTTGCTTCTTTTTTTAGGCTGCTAATTTTTTTTCACTATTAAAATTTATTTCAAGTTGCAATTCAGTGCTTGGAGACAGTCTTTAAAATCAGCCCAGAAGATACACACCTAGCAGTGTCACAGCCTTTGACAGAAATGTTCACAGGTTCCTTCTGTAAGGTAAGCTGTCATTGTTTTCGCATTCATATCTGATTTAATTATGACTACAATAGTATGTTGGATTGTTAATATTTGAGGGACCAAACCTATTAATCCTTCGCACTTGAGCGGCGCCGCTATGGCGCCCAGGGGTTTAATGCGTCCACTCCAGCGGCACCGCTAGGTCACCCAAGCGGTTTGGAACTTGATATGTTTATTTCCGATGTGTGATAAGATATTATTATTGCAATTACTTTCGTGGACCAGGCTCAGCCTGCGTCCTTAGCCAATTCTTAGCTTAGCTTAGTCCAGTTTAGCGTTATGATATGTGTCCTGACAAACTGAGGCTGCATCTTGGGGATTGTTTTATTAAATATCACACAAAAACTAATTACAGAGTGTAATATTTAACAGATTTTGTTGTATTCAATGTAAAAATAAATAAATTGGTGAAATTTTATTATTTGCATACATTTGAGTATAAAATGATTTCAAAGTACCTGTTAAACGCTTCCCTAATATAGCTGAAATCGTCTCAAGTTGCTGGTTCGCCTGTGCGAAAAAGGCCTTGAGTGCAAAGTAATATAAATCTTTTAAATGTGATTTAGATTTTCTTGTTAGTAGTTATGACCATCCTTTCACCATCTTTTATATTTAATGATGTGTCTCAGTTAACTTTTTAAGTCTCTTATAGTATTGGAGTATTTTTAGATTTCTGACATCTATTTGACATTCCCCTAAAATATGGAATACGTGTTTAAAAAGTGTTAACATCAAGAAAGCAACCTTGCAAAAATAGATTCATCAGGAATTGAGTCATCATTTTGAAGCAGATTTCATCAAATGTTGCCATTGGTGAGACTCTTCATTTAAACGAGGGAAAGGTTCAGTCTCAAGGTCCAGGCAGACAGAAACACGTTTTCTGATCCCTGCTTCTGAGGACATGGTCTCCGGGTAGGTTCCTTTCCAGGAAGCCTAAGATTATCTGACCAGTTTTTAAGGTTGATGAGTTTAGAGCCTCAAATGTGACCTTCTATGCATTTTTTCATCACATTTAGCACATCATGAACTTTTATTATTCTAGTTCTGTATTCAAACTTCAGAACAGAATGAGGAACTTAGGAGAGAGGCTGAAACATATTTCAGTTTAGTATGGATATTACTGAGAATAGCACATTGTGTTTAGATCTTATTGGAAAGAGGTTTTAGAGTTGCAGCAAAAACAGTAATTTGGCAGTAAACTGCTCCCTCTTTTTATACTTGGAAAAAGAATAATATACCCTTATAGAGTAATTTATCAAACAGATGAATTCTAATCAGATGACAAGATGTAAAAAGATAGTGATGTCACTGTGTTCCTTATCAGGGAATTCCCCTTTTTTCTCTTTGGTAGCTGTGGATCTTTTATTGTACAGGCTTGTGACCTCCTTAGGGAACCTTATTTCAGCTCCTAGATATAGCTGTGACTGAAGCAGACATTCTTTATTCTCAGATATCTCAGAGGCCTGTGCTTGAGGTGCACATAGATTTGCTTACTCTTTAGTTCCTGTCACAGTTGTCCTGGTACTGAAGAGATGAGACCATTTTTATACCTCGCAGCAAGCTCTAATTGACTTTTATATTCTGTTTAAATAGAGCTCTTTGCTGTTTCTCTCTGCTTTGATTCAATTGTAAGAAATTTGTTACTTACTATTTTTAAAACATAGTTTCTTGAAACTGACCCCATCATTGATCTACATACTGTTGTTTGTGGAGGAGTTCTTTTTTAGTTCTTTTTAACAGCTGTGGCTTAGCAGAGCTTGACAAAGAAAGTCCGAATCATGTCTGAAGCAGCATCAATATTGTTATAAAGAAATTATTTGTCTTACCAGGTGTATTTGGTTGTTGTGTTGGTCATTTTATTTATAGGATATTGCTTTTCTGATTTTGCTCCCATTGAGTTTATATGCTAAATGGATTAATTCCCTTTATTTTAGGGTATATAACACTTGTCTCCACACCTTGGGTTGCTCAAATGTACTTGATGAATATGAGACTTAGTTTTCAAAGCTGTGAAACTGGCAGTTTTGTTAAAATGATTCATAAGGATTTAGAAAACAGAATGATTATAATTCATTTCTCAATATACCATTTTCAATATGCCATCCTTTTGACCTCCAAAAGTCATTTTTTTCAAATGTATAAATGGCCAAGACTTTGGAAAATCTGAAATAGTGGAAACCCTAAAAATAAGTACTGTCGGCCATAGTCCATCTTTACACTGCACTTACAAGGCTTCCCTGGTGGCGCAGTGGTTTGACGCTGCACTGTGGAGCTTTCCGCAGATCTCTCCTGCCTCACCTGCTGCTCCCCTCAGCAGTGTGTTTCCGTTGATCTGCCTATTCTGCTCCCCACTCTGTCTCTGGTGAACCCTCTTGCCGCCCCACGCCTCTGGCCTGTACCCCAGCTTGTATGCATAAATAAATAAATCTTTTTTTTAAAAAATAAACTGCACTTACATTCTGTTTGGGTATGGCCAGTTTTAAGTAGTGATCTCTAAATTTAAGTGTTCCTATTTTATTTCTATACTATTTTTTATTCCAATATGTTGTATGGAAATACTATTTGGTAGAAAAACATTTTCTAAAAATAAGAACAAAGTATGCTTTTTTGAAAAATGTAGACTTATTTATGAACTAAAGTGTCAAGTTTAAGAGCAACACAATTTATAAAAGGTCCCTCAGAGACAGAAAAATACATTGTGTTCCCAGTGTCACTCAGGGTATTTCTGAATTTCTATTTAGTTTAATTTGAACCTTATTAATATGAAAGAGGTTTGAGGATGATAGTAACTGCTAAAAAAAAGTAATTTTAAACTGTTTTAATCTTATGGTAAAATTAATATATGTTCATTGTTTTTAAAAGTCCAGAAATGTGGAAAGACATAAAGAAGAGACAGAAATTTTTACCTCCAAATATTACCAATGTTAATCTTTTGATGTAAACCTTTCCGTGTGTTTTTCAACCTCTGAGTGTGTGTGCACATATTTAAATATTAGGATCCTATATGAAGTGTTTTTATTGGCTAGCTTTGATTTTAACTTAGTAGTTATCTCTTTGGATATTAAACATTTTATTAATAACTTTTCACTAATATAAGTTACAAAGATTAGATCAAGAAGATGTGTTCACTGAATGTCCACACTGAAATACTATTCAGCCATAAAGAAAGACTAAAAGCTGCCATTTACAGCAAAAAAGAAGGAGTTTGAGGGAATTATCTGTAGTAAAGCAAGTCAGAATGACAAACACACATATTGGACATTCATATAACAGATGATTCAATGAACCAAAAAACTTATAAAAACTGGTGGACGTTAATAAATGAAGATTTCTGAGATAAGGGAGAGTGGAAGGAGGATAGGCGAAGGACATGTGATAGGGAAAATTTTTTTAAAATGTAAAAAGGTATATTGGTTAGCAAAAAAGTATATAAACAATTCCTTGAACATACTCTATTCATATTCTTTGCTATCAGTCTTTTATTTTGTTCATGAGGTATAATTGCTGGGCATAGGGACAGTGAGTAAAAAATAACTGTTCACAGTTGCTCATTAACTTATGGAAAAATTCCATAGTCACTCTTCTAATAAAAGTATGTGAAAGGACTTTTTCCTATTTCTAGCTAACACTATTAGGTGTTAGATTTTATGATGTGGAATTACAGATGATTTACTATAGTGTGGGTAATTCATTATTTACTTACAGTTTTCTGGAATGACTCTATGTAGTTAAATGGAAAGACATTGATTTTTACTTAATTTCAGAATGAGATTCTGCCTCTCTCAAACTCAGTGCCTGAAGATGTAGGAAAAGCTGACCAACTAAAAGATGAAGGTGAGTATTTCATAGAAAAAATGACTTGTTCAATAAAAATTTCTGAAATTTTGGAGAAAATGACTCTGTCATTTTAGATTCTGGTTTATACTGCCAAGACTGGCTTGTCATTAAGTCCATATGACACTTGGGAAATGGAAATGAAGGTGATAGGGAAGAAGCCTGGCATTCCAGAGTGGTTTGCGGGCAGTATACGTATGACTTATTTCAAAAGAAGCAGATCTGTTTTGAGTAAAACTTGCCAAACAGATTATTTACAGCATGATTATTTGTAATTTATGTGCTGTGTGTGTGCCAGGATCCCAAATTCTTCTTTAAGCAGAGAGGAAAAAAATTTCCAATATTATCTTAATTTTTGTGTATTTGGTGTTTTTGAGTTCTTTGAAAGTTGTTTGTGCATCCCTTTGGCACTTATGTGTTTATTAGCGAGCAAATTTTCTAATAGTGGCTGTTGACGCATTCTTGGTTTTAATCCGTAAGTCACTGTTAAGGATCTATGTTAACTTTCCCCATCATGTCAGTTATGTTAACCTCTACAGGAAAGCCAGGTCATGCCTAGATGATTAAGAAGTTATAACACAGAGTTCTGATCATTAGCAGTGAATGAGAGCTAAGAAATTCCCTGTCCTATAGGAAGAAAGTTATTAGGGAATATGTCATGTTGCAGAAGTTCATGAAAAATGATTCAGAATCATTTTCTGGTCCATTGCTTAGTTCATAGCCTAAACAAGGTAATCGAGTTTCAAAAACAATCAGTTGGTGTCTAAAAGGGTAGATTTGGAAAAGAATATTCTTTTCTTATTCCTCTTGCCTGTATTAGGTCTATAAATGTATACCTATATCATCATTTTTAATGGGGTTGTAGTATTCCATGCTACTGTTAGCCACCTAATACCTTTCTGGAAGGTTGTTTTAGAACATTTTTGTGTGCTTTCCTTCTGAAGAGCTGCAGTAAAACCAGAAGAACAAGTAAGGTTCATTGTTGTCATTCCCTGACATGTCATAGAAGTATATGCAAACCTCAGAAGGTTGTCTTGAGAATTAAGAAACAATTTTATAGGCAAGTATCATGTAACTATAGAGTGCTGTCCAATGTTTTGTTATATTTATCTTCACAATTACTACACTGATTCTTGAATTTTTGCATATTGAATATTTTGTGATTTTTTTATTGTTAGTATGTATAAATGTATATACATACATCTGGCATGTATGTATGCATATACATTACAGTATCAATACATTTGAGAAAAAAATGTGCAACAGATTTTTAAAAGTAGTAATAGTAAAATAATATCACCCATGTTGGGCCAAAAAGGCCCAACAGCAATAACAAAATCCCAATAACCCAGAATATTTAAATATTTTACATGCAGGAAGCATATTTATATAAGTACCTGACCTAATATAGTTAATTTCCAGCTTAATCATAAAAATTATGTAATCCTCTTAACTTCATTAAAGCTTTATATTGATTCCTTTTTGGAATTAGGGGATCCAAATTAATTTTTCTTTTAACAAACAGCTTTATTAAACTATAAATCATACAGCAGTGTACCATGCTGTTTCCTCCTTCAAGGTAATTGACTGATTTCTAGCATATTCATGGAGTTGTGCCACCATCACCACAATCACAGAATGTTTTTAATCACGCCGCAAAAAAAGCATGTGCCCATTAAGAGTCACTCTATTCATCTCTGATTTTTAACTTGCAGTAATTTTTGTATGATTTTAGATGTTTTTATCTACCTTCCTTTCCTTAAGCTTCCTGTTCTGTTCCCTGCAAATTTATAGCTTCCACCTCCTCCTATTAAGCAGCTAACGTATATTTAAAAACAAAGCTAATAGGAGAGAGTCTGGTTTAGACAAGTCTGGAAGGAATAATAGAGGCCTTTGTGATATAAATCCTTCCTCCTAATCTTAGTGTTTAAAAATTTTTAATTTTGGACTTTGTGTTTATTTTTTTAAGTGAGCAGGATTCTTTTTTACATTTAATGGAATACAGAGGATAGTCAAGGAAATTCCTTACATTGCTGACCAGTTGTTAACCTAGCTAAATTATTGCCAGATGTATTTGCAGATATGTTTCCTAAAAATCAGTACCCTGTGGACTAGCCAATGGTATCGGAAATTCTGTTTCTTTAGAAATTAACACCCAATAATTCCCTTTTAAAAAGAGTATCTCTAGATGGGATAGCACATACTATATTATCTACCACACTAGCATGCTTATTTTTGCCAGCTTACTCACATAGCAGAATTCTGAGGTCTTGGTTATTTAGCAGACGTAGATTTTGCCAGGGGAGGAGTGAAAGCCCTGTTCCAGACTGAGATGCTGAGGGGGTTATTATGTCTGGAATGGGGTGGAGCAACTCTGAAAGGAAAAAGAGCAGTTAAGGAAGATGAGATTAGATTTTGCCATAAGATAATCATAAGTATTGCATTTATTTACTTATTAAAGCCTGGATTTTATAAGTATACAAACATTATTTTTAAAAAGTCTCTGCATTGTTAAAAATGACTCAAAGACACTGAAGGCTAAGGGAGATGAACTCTATAGTGCAATATAAAATTTATTTCCAGTGTGACTGAAAGTCATGCTACTGACCTTCATATTGTTGTAGTTTCTGTAATTTAAAATGTATCTTTCAAAGGAACTCTCTTACACTGCTGGTGGGAATGTATACTGGTCCAACCACTATGGAAAGCTGTATGGCAGTTCCTCAAACTACTAAAAATGGAGCTCCCATATGACCCAGCAATTCCACTCCTAGGATTCTACTTAATGGACACCAAAACATCAATCCAAAAGGATATATGCTCACCTATGTTTATTGTAGCACTATTTACAATAGGCAAGATATGGAAACAACCCAAATGCCTAAAAAGAGATGACTGGATCAAGAAGATATGGTATATACACACAGAATGGAATACTATTCAGCAATCAAAGAGATAAACTCATGCCATTCACTGCAACATGGTGAGAGCTGGAAGGGATTATGCTCAGTGAAATAAGCCAGACAGAAAAAGAAAAATATTAGATGGTCTCACTTATAGGGGGAATGTAGGGGAACCAAATAAGAGATAAGAAAAAAAAATAACTACAATAAATTAAAAAACAAAATCAATAGGCAGCTACTAACCAGAGACACTCTGCAGGGGGGCGGGGAGGGAGAGGGATCAAAACAGGGGAGGGAAGAACATTATGGTGATCGTACACGGGTGAATTGGTGATGGGAATTTTATGGGGACAACACCTGAAAGGAGAAAGCACACATTGTACAAAAAGGAAGAATGATGTAAAATATATATAAAATAAAAATTAAAATACTACCTAAAAAAATGTATCTTTCAGACTTTGTATTTTTTTGTATAATGTATTTACTATACCTATTGATTATTTTAGGCAATAACCACATGAAAGAAGAAAATTATGCTGCTGCAGTGGATTGTTACACACAGGCAATAGAACTGGATCCAAATAATGCAGTTTATTATTGCAACCGGTAAGCCTACACTACTACTGTGGAGGGTTTATAGGGAGAACTAATGTTTTTTTTTATTTATAAATTTTGAAAGTTCAGAAAAGTATAATGAATAAAAGAATTCATAAGCTTGCCACATAGCAGCAACCACTAAGTACCTTTTAGTACATTTTGTTTGATGTATTCAATTTTATATTTATCTTTAATCACTAGGCATATCATAAACATCCTTATTTTGTTTTTTATATTTTTTAATTGAGATATAATCAACCAAACATATTAGTTTCAGGTGTACAACATAATGATTTGATGTTTGTATATATTGTGACATGATCTATCCCCATACATAGTTAGAAGAATTTTATTTCTTGTGAACATGTCCCTGTTTTATTGAAGTCCTTCATAAATATTATTTAAATGGATGCAAATTAGTCTGTTATTATCTGTTAATCGTTTTTGTATTGCCAACATCTACCATTACGACTGGCAAATAAGAACTCAGTGTTATTTTTTAATAAATGGATAGAGAGGTACCTTCATTTACTTAATTTTCATCTACTGGTAGACATTGAAGTTATATTTTTTTTTATCTTTCAATATATAAAACTGCAATGAACATCTTTGTCTCCAAAATTAGTTTCTGGACTTAAGATTTCCTAGGCCTTAGATTTATCCCTGGAAATGCTTTTAATAGATAGATCTAGCAATATAAAGTTGTTGATGCAAATTGAAATATTGTTCCAGACTTCTTTGAAAATATTTTGAAGATTAATTCTCTCCTCTAGGAGTATATTAGTACATCTGTTTTAACCAGTCTTTTCTCAACACTAGTACTTGAATTATTATTTATTATTGTTAATTCAATATTGTTATATTAGTGTCAATTTAGAATTATTGTTAATTCAATATTGTTACTTTAGTATACATTTAGAATCATTGTTAATTCAATAGTGTTACTTAGTATTGATTTAGTGTCCAAGTTATATTTAATTACTGGTGAAGTTGGACATTTTTCAAATATAGAAATGTTAATTTCTGGATTATCGTATAACCTGCTACTTAGCATCTCAGCTTTTCTGTCAGTTATGTGATGAATTTTCTGCATTAAGTTATCCTGTTTTAAATATTACAGTTCCATTAAAAGTTTCCTGCAATTATGGAATGTTCTATACTGTATTGGACAGCATAGCTCTATATTAAAGATATAGTCCCTTTTTCCTAATTGTACAGATTTACTGTTTTGCCTTTTAATGTTGTTCACATGTATACATTTTAAATATTTTTCTTTTGAATTTGATTCCATTGTTCTTAAAGAGCTCTCCCCAGTTAGACATGATATTTCTATTTTCTTATTTTCCCTTATTTTTCCATTTATATTCTACTTTGGTGATGGTATGACTATTTCAATCAATCTGAAACATTTTATGAGTCTTATACAAATTACCTCTTATTATGTAATAAGTTCTTGGGTTTGAAAGAGAGCTTTAAGTTATCTTGGTCTAATCTTTTGTTGAATTATTCTTATCATATTTAGAGTATTTAATTTTATAAACACTCTGAGAGAGTGCCCCATCTTCCCTTACCTTTTCTTTAGTTGGTACTTCTATTTTAAAAGTCTCCTGTATATACATATATATATATATTTTTTTAAAAGCTTTATTAATTTATGCATACAAGCTGGGGTACAGACCAGAGGCGTGGGGTGGGGAGAAGGTTCACCAGAGACAGAGGGGGGAGCAGAACAGGCAGATAGGCCAAAGTACACTACTGAGGGGAGCAGTGGGCGAGGCAGGAGAAGGTCTGCCCTGCCATGTGGGAATCTCCCTGGCTGTGTGTCGAACTCATGTCACCACTGCCGACAGCTCCACAGCGCAGTGCTTAACCGCTGTGCCACCAGGGAGGCCCAAAAAGTCTCCTGTATATTGACACAGAATTTGTTTCCCTGTAGTTTCTATAAGCTGGCTTTATTTTTATTTTTAAGGACAACTACAGAATTAGTATGATTCTTTGTCATGAGAGTATCTTAACATTTTGTGGGTGGCTACTATGTTAATTTGAGTTCTTTTTGCTGTTAAATGTTCCCAGCTTTTTCAGTTGTACCTTAGATAGTACAGCATTAAAACCTGCACTTTTATTCTAAAATTGTTCCAGTTTCCAAATCTATGACTGTCTAATTCCTAGAAGTTAACACAGTGTATCTGGCATCAATCTGACAAGAATAGTCTTGTAGGGCATCTATTTATCTACATCTAGACATTAGCATCTTACACATTATTTGTTAAATTTGTTTTCCATTTTTGGTTTAGTAAAGCCTTTCTTTCTCAAACATTTTCTCTATTCTATCAGTCATATTCATTTGACAGGTTCTTACCAAATCCCTATTATGTACCAGTATTGTCATTGAAGGTAATGTTGGTTGTCTAGACTCAAATAGTTTCATTCTCTTAGTTTCATGTCATCAGAAACTGGAGAATATCATATATCACATTATGTCAGTTACAAAGTCAGTTATTGGAGCAAGAGTAGGAAAGTGGTTAATAGCATGAGTTTCAACCTAGGCTCTTTGGATTCTAATTTCTACTCTGCCATTGAGAACCTATGTGACCTTGAGCAAATTACCTAACGTATCTATGCCTTAGTTTACCATTGGTAAAATGTGGATAATAGCATTTACCACATAAGATTGTTGTACAGATCATATAATTAATTCATGTAAAGTGCTGGAACATGTCTAATAAATAATGTTGTACACAACAGTAGCCATCAGCATCATTATTTAAGCAGTCTGTTTGGGTGTTTCTTGACTTGATCAGAGAGATCCAAATTTATTTGGGTCCAAAATCTATTGTCATTTTTTTTGATTAACTAAATCTAGTAGTAACCTTTTTAAGTTAAAAAGGACTTGATGTTTGTTACTCTGATAGGGCTTATTTTGAAGTAATTTAGTGTCATTTATTTCTTTTTTGCCTCTTAACATTTTTTATGAAACCTTCAGAGTTGAGAGAAGTTTACCATGAATATCAATATGCCTACACCTATATTTTGCCATCAATATTTTAGTATATTTGCTCTATCACATATTTATTCATCTAACTGTGCTTTTCTATTATTCCATTTTATTTTTGATGCATATCAAGATAAATTACAGCTATCAATACACTAGCCCATTAAATATGCTAGCATATGAGTATCATTTACTAGATTTCAGTATTCTGATATATTTTTTTTAGGTAACATTTGCATGCAGGAAAATGCACAAATCTCAGCCAAACTTTAACTGAGTTTTGTAAGTGCTGAGTTTTGACCTGTCAAGATACTGAAAATTACCATCAGCCTAGGAAGTTCGTCAGGACCTGCCTCTAACACTCTTTGTTCTGGCTTTATCATACCATCTATTTATTTTTTTCCTCATTTAAAATTTCATATAAAGGAATCATACTACATATACTGTCTTACATGAATTTTTTTTTTTTTTTGGTTCAGCATAAAAGTTTTGAGATTCAGCCATATTGTTGCATATATCAGTGGTTCTTTTTTAAAATTCCCACTCATCGACCCTCTCGCCGCCCCACGCCTCTGGCCTGTGCCCTGGCTTGTGTGCATGGATAGATAAATCTTTAAAAAAAAAATTCCCACTAATCTTCCACTGTTGAATGTACCACAGTTTACTTAGTCATTTTCCTATTCATGGTTACCTGGGCTACTTTTAGCTTTTGTTTGTTTTGTGTTTTGCATTTATTTGCATTTTGTCTAGAAACAGTAGTTGTTATTTGTGGGAGAGTTGGATCCATTCTAATTTAGTTGGCCATACTGCAAACTTTCATTTTCTTTCTACACACACACACACACACACACACACACACACACACCCTTTATTTACTGTTCTAATAGTACAGCTCAGAAAAACAGAAAATTCAAATAATTTATGGAGAATGTCCCAGGATATGATTTGATTTTTCTCTGTAATTAGAGGTGTACATACATGTTTTAACTTACCATGAAATCTTGAAACACATAACATTTGCATTACAAAATATTATGACCAGATATGAATGTAATCAGAAAATTTATAGAGCATAGTAAGCCATATGCCTTTAACTATGAATATGGTGAATCTGATCTCAAATGAATGATTTATTTTTTAATGAGAGTAGGGTACATAAATAGTCTTATGTCCAGTAGTACTCTATTAGAAGAGATTCTTGGCCCTACCTGTGCTTGTTTTTCATTTAATTATTGTTAAATTAAAATCAGTTATGGTTCTCTTTATTTTAATTAACATCTCTTCCCCTGATGAGTTCAATTAACAGAGCATTCTGTTTAACATAAAAATAGTTAGAAGGTTCTATTTATAAATTTAATGCAAATATTTAATAAAGTCTTAGGATTATTTTTTTGATAATTTAGTAGCTGTGAATTTCTCAGTAGCCTGTAGTCTTGCCAACTACCCCCTGCCATTTTTCTTAGCCAGCTGGCAGTCAAGAGTTGGAAGCTCAGAATAGCAGGTCTAAATTTTTTAATATTTACATTTATAGTTTTATTACTAATTAAAATATTGTTCACACACTAAGCTCACTAGGAAGAAGCAAAGTTGACTCTATAGAAGCAACTTTTATGTATTATAAAATGGTAATTTGGTACAGTTCTTAAGCATAAATCTTTCCTGGCATTTATCTTCTATTTTGTACTTTTAGCATCCTAATTATGCTGTAGGCTCAGATTAGAGACAAGGAAGTTCTTTCTTGAAAATGTTTTCTTCTTTTTTAATGTATGCCTAACACACAATATATAATATTTAATAA
>PVIJ01013019.1:0-46940 GCA_004024925.1 Scalopus aquaticus | reverse complement strand
CCTAAGGGATTTGACCTGCTGACTCTGGACGATTAGGGCCCTTTGAAGGCTGTTCAAGGCTGGACGTGGATTAGCCACATCGGAGGCTGGGCTGTTGCCAGCCCCTAATGGCCTTGTGCGAAGACGTCTCAATAGCCCCTCTGAGCTTGGGTGTTCTGGTGACAGCCATCAGGATCTGACCTTTTACGGTGTTTCTTTAGGGACGCACACCCCAGGGACTCATTTGTGCTTCTCTTTGTGCGTTCTTGGGTCGGTTTCCTTGCCAGGACTCGGCCATCACGCCAGCCCTTAGCCCTTCACCCCTTTCTTTGGTGTCCTCCCCTCAGATTCGCCAGTGACAGGCGCTCTCCCAGGCCTCCTGCGGGGATCCTGTGCCCCTGAACACTCTCAGGTGACTTGGAAATCTGGGTTAACTTCCCCTTCTCTGGGTACATCCCTGGGGCAGCTCCCACTGACGTGTGGTCCTGGGATGTGTCCTTTCTGTGCCTTAATTTCCTCTTCCGTAAAGTAGGGATTATATTGCACTTCTCATGGGTTGCACGAGCCTTAAGCTGGAGATATGGTTCAATCGGGCAGCGCCATGCTTCCCTTACATGATTATTCCTCCATTTTCCTTTCCTCCCCCTTCTCCCTCCTTCTCTCTTCTCCCCTCCCTCTTCTGCCTCTCCCTCCATGTCTCCACTTTCTCCTTTTGTCTTTTTCTCCTCCCCTTCCCTCTCCTCCTCTATTGATCATTATCATGTAGTTATTCTCAGCATTTCCCGTACTATTCTGTCAGAGTTTATACCTTTTCCCTAGACTTCCCCTATTTATACCTGGTTTGCAAGAAGAAAATATGGATTTTTAGCAATGATTCCTTCCTAAAAAAAATAATAAGCGGTACTTTACAGTATTCTCATCAAATGAAGGCAGGTATTGAAACATTTTAGCATCTCTTTGAAGTTTTTATTTTCAGTGGGAGCGTAGGATTTCCTTGACTCACCCCACTACACGTATCACGTGCATATACGTGGGCACCCACGTGTAAGGCATCTCAAGGGGCTCAGTGTTGCCTCAGGACGTGTTGAGATATCTGTTTTTTCCACCCAGTTGTCCCACAGGTGTCTCTGTCCAGCGTCGCGCCTGTGGTGTCTGGTGTAAGGAAAGTTGAGTACGTCTGTGCCAAAGGGAGGATTTCCTTCTTCTCAGAGGGGTGAGTGGCTGGTGGGCACTTTATCTCTGCTACTTTCCCCCTGAGTGTCTACTGCTACTTTGTCATGCATTGGCCACAGGAACATCCTTTTTGAAAAGCAAATAGTTCACTCTTCTAAAGACGCCCCTGGAAATAGAGGTGTGGTACAGTGTATCAGGCACCGCTGGGTGTTTTCCTGAGATCTGATGGGATCGCAGATGTGATCGCCAGCAGACAAATGTGAGCTGTCCTGTGCGAGTCCTAGAAGGCGCCCATGGTTGATGGGAGAGGTTTTCTCCTGGCCAGTTCATTCCTGCTGAGAGGCAAGGTGAGGCCTGCCCAGCTTCCTTCAAGCCCCCGAGGATGTTTCTTTTCCACCCTCTTGTAGTCAGTGCAGTCACGCGCTGCTTACGTGGCACTTAGTCAACGATGGGCACGTATGTGATGGCCGCTCCAGCAGTCCATCCAGTCAGTATGGGTGTGCCAGACCAGCCAGACCAGCCAGATTGGGTATGTGTGGGGGCAGACCAACCAACCTGGTTATGGGGGGAGGCCAGATCACCTAGGCATTGTTAGTGCACAAACACCATGATGTTCAAACCATGACAAGCGCCCCTAACACAGCATTTCTCAGACCCCAGTCCTGTGGTTAAGCGAGGCACGCGGTGTCTACCCTATGCCAGGCACTTGCGCACACACAGGTGGGAAATCAGGGCTTGGGGTCAGGATTCAGGTCTCTCTGGCCACCTGTACCTGGACTCCACCTTAACATCGGTGTGTTGCACATACCCCAAGGGCCAGGAGGCTTTTTGCAAGGCCAGGGTGGCCCTACCCTTTATCCAAGGCCTCTGGGGATTGCCTGCTGGGGACTTTTTTCCTTCACGGCCGGGCTTGTGGTTCATCTTTCTAACACCGGTTAGGGATCCAAGTAAAGAACCCACAGCACGATGCACTCAGGGTCAACCCCTACCATGAGAGAGTGACCCCGCGGCCCACCCACGAGGGACTCCTGTGATTCAGGCTGCCTGGGGAGAAGTGGTCTCCAGAAGGGACTCCCCGACAAGCTCCAGGGGCCACCCGGGGCTACCCAGTGCCTACTGCTTGCCTCTCCAAGACGAGCCTCCATCCTGCCTGAGGTAGGGATTCTTTAGGATACACAGTTTCTCCTCTGCTTCTTGGGGGGTCAGGTCTAACTTGCTGTGAGCTGGCAGTGCCCAGTTGTGGGAAGAAACATCTGCTTTCTTTGCCACCTCTCCCTCTTTGGCAGCCAGGGAGCGATTCCGCTTTCTGACTGCAAAGCCCTCTGGTGCCCAGCCTTTCTCTGCGTGCTATCCTGCCCACCCTGGGACGTTGGTGGGAGGGCCCTGGTTCTCGTCCTTGTTAGCACTGGTCTCAGCACCTGACATATCACCGCGGGGCCATTCCCACCTTCTGGGACCAGAGGAGATCGAGGTGGGGCTGCCTCAACAGCCACGCAGCTAGACCCAGCTCCCAGCCTGGAGGTCTGGATGCTTCCTTTGCCTCTTCCTCCCACTGAGGGCCTTCTAAATATCCCTGGGATCCTGGGGCCCCTCTTTTCTGCCATCTTCTTTCACCTTTTCAAGCAGGGAATATTTTGTGTGTGTGTGTGTGCACAGATTTGCCATGTTCTTTCCCGCCCTGTCCCTGTTGGAAGCTCAGCTTTTAATGCTCCAGCCCTTTCTCCATTTTCTGAGGAGCCTCCCTTTCCTGAGACTCTAGTTCTGCATTCAGAATTCTTCTCAGAGGATGCTCAGGAAAGCAAGAACGACCAGGGAGTTCTTCCTTTAATCATTTCCAGCAGCCCTGCTACCTCCCAGAGCCCCTTAGCAAACTCAGGATCGACTCCTCTCAAGCAAGGTTCATCTTTATTTAACGTGGGCTCTTCATGATGTCTGTGGCCACTTGTGGGCTCTCAAGCATCTAGAGGCTTGTTGCGGAAGGGAGGGGCCACCTTGGGAAGAACCAGCTATTCCTCTGGTACTGTCAGCAGCATGGACTCCTGTGGATAGAAGCAAGGAGACACAAGGAGAAGCAGAGAGAAGCAGAAATGTTCTGTCTGATTCTTTCTCCCTGCTTTGGCCCTAAAGTCCCTTCCTATGCTGGTGTTTAAGAATGAGAATCTTTCAAAGGCAGGAAACAAAAGCAATCAAGGGCATCTCTAAGCCTTGCCCTGTGTACCAACTCCCAAACGTCTCTTCTTAGTCTCATCCCACGGAGGGTATGTAAGAGGGCCAAGGAGGCAACAAATTCACCTGATTCCTCTGCTTGTTTTGTCTGTGGCCACATCTTACCTCCCTGATATTTAGCCAGAATGGGGTCTGCCATGCCTCCCACCATCTGAAGATTCACAGATAGCAGGTGCCATAGGCAATAGCTCTGTTCTGGGGATTTGGACACTTGAGTTTTAGTGTGGTGGGTGGCTAATGGTTCAGCCTTTGACATCAGATGAATCCCAGTTGGCATCTGGCTCTGCCACCCTCAGCAATTGTCCCTGAGTCTTTTCAGGAAGCTCCTTTCCCCTGCATTTACCTTGGAGAGCTCCATTTCGGCCTTGTTGAAGGAGATGCCTTTGACATTGGGCAGTGGGAGGTCTTGGTCTCTGAGTACCTCTGCAAAAGGGGTGGGGGAGGCGTTCAGAGCTCTGGTGGGCAGAGGAGTCTATGGTATAGAGCTGGGGAGCAGCTTGGGGCCCGGCCAGCTGACCCTTGAGTGTGCCACTGCCCAAAACAGAGAAGGGACTGGGAGTGCCCTCTTTTTCCCAGCCCTTCCTCAGGGGGTACCATCTCATCCCACATCAGGCCACCCCACTCCAGAAAGCCAGGTCTCTACCTGCCTATTCTACCTATCGATTAAAATCTACCTTACAGATATTCGATAAGTTTGATCACATTTTTATGGAGACAGTCCTCTTAGCAGCATTTTGAGTGTTCAGCTTGCTGAAGGTTTCTTATGAATCTATTGATGAATTTTATTCTTGAAATTTTGTTCTTCTGAAAATACTGTCTGTGCCTAAAAACACTAAAATGTTGGCAGAACTAGAAGATGTCTCAGGGGAGGATTAGAAGGAAGTCAGTATGAAATGAAAAATGAAATTACTCTTAAGGAAATAACCATTAAATATATTGAAGAAGAAATAATACTCATTGATCAAATATACAAAAAAGTCTTAATGCAAGTGTTTGGTAAACTGATAAATGCAGTAAACTTGGAGAATCGGTCATTATGCAAGTTGAAGTTCAATGAATGAACTGTGACCCATCGATCTCTGGCAAGTGGAGTTTCTGAGATTTGACCCTGAGGGCCTGGCCTGGGCCCTCCTGCCCTCTCCTCTGCACTGACCAGCTCTAAATCTACTTGGTCCCTCCATCATCATTCTGGGCTCAGGGGTGCTGACCCGCCTTACTGCCTAATGTGTGTTTCTGACTCAGTTGGGGGTGGTAGTGGAGCGGAGAAAAGGGACAATTACCCCATTCCCCTGTCTGTCCTCTGACCATGCAAAGAACTCCACAGCCCCAGGCTTCCAGCCCCTCATTCACCCTCATTGAATCCTCTCTCAGTGTTGGGCCCAGATGACTCTGCCTGTAGCACAGGTTTTTGTGAGTCTCTTCTTGGCTAGTTCTCTCACCCTTAGGCCACTTCTTCCAAGCAGCTTTCCTGGATTGCTACAGTGGCTTTGACTCTTTTGTTCTTAGTAGGTGAGATTTGGACAGAACTCCAGTGTGACTAGCATCCCGTGGTGTTGTGTATCCCCAGGTGTCAGGCGAGGTGCAAGGCCAGGGCGCCAGTGAGTTCTGTGGAGCAGAGGAGCTGACCAGGCTCCATGGAACTCCCTGCTCACTCATCTCTGGCTTCCCGGGACCACCTCCCCCAAAATGACTGTTATCCTTTATTTTAGCTTCTGCTTCTAGGGGGCCCAAAATAAGACCGCAGTGGTTTGGATACATTTGCATTTGTTGTTCATGCTTTGGGGGGTAGTATTGCAAAGAAATTCAGGCTTCTGACATCTCTCAAAGATAAAAAATAGCTGCCCTGTGCAACATTTGATTGAGCTGAGTGCGAGAAGCCCACTTTATGCAAGGCCTGGAGGCTTTAGGGCCCCCTGGGCGGCCCCTTAGGGCAGGTTATCCCTGGTCCCTGCAGGCTTTGGAGCCCTGAACTGTGGGCTCCGCCATCTGTGAGGTCCCCATCTGTTCTCACTTTCCACTTTCCACCACCTCAGCAGAGGCCCTTCCCAGGCTCTTGCCCCACTTCTGAGCTTGGGGAGGACAGGCCTGCAGAAAGGCCCCTTTCCCTGCATGCTTCATTAGCCACACCCAGACTTCAGTCTCCACCCTTCCTCTTCCTTCCTTGCCTGTGGGTAATTCTTAACCCACCCCAGGGACAAGGCAGACACCAGCTCCTGCTGTGTGGGCAGAGGACAAACACTGTGCTCACCATTGTAATGAGGACAAAACTTGCCCTGCAGAAGCTCTGAGAGAAGGGCCTCTAGACGTGTTTCCTGCAACAGATGAGAGGGACAGGAAGGTAGGTCACTTCTGTCCGGGGGGGACTACTGAGGGGGACCCTAATGTTCAGGTGCCCACAGTAGAGCAGGAATATTCCTGGGAGCTCCTCTTTGAAAGGGCATGGGAGCA
The DNA here is from genome assembly GCA_004024925.1 of Scalopus aquaticus. Classification (NCBI taxonomy): domain Eukaryota; kingdom Metazoa; phylum Chordata; class Mammalia; order Eulipotyphla; family Talpidae; genus Scalopus; species Scalopus aquaticus. Next base: position 41,114 of record PVIJ01013019.1, on the reverse strand, counting down.
ACGTGAGGGGACATTTGTGAAGGGACTGGGAAAAGTTGAGGGTCCTGAAAGAGTCACCCTCACCTCAGGTTGCAAGGACTATGTTCATTGGCTGGGCCAGAGCGTCACAAGCACCTGACCTTTGGGCCAGTCTGAGGAGTTGCTCTCCGATGCTGAGAACTGCCTGATAATGGGGCTGGAATTGTCTCAAGAGGTAGCAAGCCTCCTGTCACCAGGTGGTTCAAAGGGTCTCTGTCAGGGCTGCCCCAGTCCATTTGGACAGACAAGGGAAAACTCCAAAACACTCTCTCCCCAATACAGTGTATTCATAGCTATATTATCTTTGATGTGTGTCGCTTGAACAGTGCACAACCTGGTCTGATGACATGTCAGGGAAGAAATCTCTGATCTGGGCAGATAGTCTTTAGGACCTCTCGACCCTGGGATTTGATGCAAGGAAAACCAGTACCAGGTCTGATCTAACAGGGGTGATAATTTTGAAGTGTTTCCTGGTGCCTGTTTGTATTCAGCCCTTTTGTTTTGTTGTCTTTTCACCTCTCAGCCTTTTCCTCACTGGGGATGGCCTCAGGGTGAGGTAAAGGGAAGTGACTGGATGGGTTCTCCCTTAGACTCAGGGCCAGTGAAAAGCCCTTTGGGTGTAGGAGGAAGAACAACCTCTGGGGAAGAGACTGTACTTCACCTGCATGGAACTCATCAACAGAAGGGCTGATACCCCAGAGAGGGCCCCTACCAGTCACACACACAGAAACCCCACACTGCTGAATGTGGGTGCAGGTGGCACAGGTGGGAAGCCCAGGGTGGGCAGATCCCAGGGAGAGGACACAGCCCTGTTGGGGTGCAAATGGTGAAACATTCTCCTGAAAGAGGCTCTTTTTAATCCGTAGAAAAGGAGGTCACTTAGAGAGGCTGCTGTGACCCTGGCTGCCTCTCTCGCCCCTTGTCCGTGTGCCTCCAGTAGGAACTCTATCCGCAGGCCTTTGAGACTGTGTCCTGCACCGTCCACTCCCCCTCGCTCCCCTCTGTCTCTGTCCCCACCAAGTCTCGTCAGCCTCTGCCTCTTTACCAGCCTGCTCTCCCACATCTCTGCCTCTGCCCTGGCCCCTACAGTCTGTTCCTCCTCTGCTTCCATGTCACTTGGGAAAGTCCACTCCCCCACTAAGATGCCCTGCTCAGCCTGGCCATGCCCACTCTCTGACCTCCCTTTACCCACTCTGTGCCAGTCCCCCTGGTCCCCTGCTGTTCCAGAAAATTTCTGGGCACACTCTTTGTCTTGGGGGTCTTCGGGCCTCTTCCCCATGCCCCACTTTAGTCCCTCACCTCCTCCAATTGCTCAAATGCTCACCTTCTCAGCGAGGCCTCCCCTACGTGCCTGTGCTCCTGGTCCCGGCCCCGTTTCCACCTTCCCTCGGCGTGGTCATCTGGCTGCGGGCTGGGTACTTAGCTTGTTGGTTACCGAGCATTACCTGACCTCACCCCGCTAAAATGCGACTTTCTTGAGAGCAGGGACCTTTGTTTTGTTCACTGACACATCCCATCACCTAACCCAAGTTTGGGTACCTAGTAGGTGCTCAATAATTATTTGTTACGCATGGAAGAATGAAAGGGGACGTTTAAGTCTTGGGGGCTCCTACCATGCTGGGGGGTTTGGGGGTTCCAGAGCAAGCGAGAGAAGAAGGAAAGAGACTCACCTGCCCTGTGAGTCCAGGGTAAGGACCAAGGGTGATCTTGGTGCTACCAGAGAAAAAGAGATTACACTTTCAGGGTGTGGGGGCTCTTCGGGATGCAGCAAATCACAACAGGCTCCTCCTTTGTTCCCCCTCCCCCGTTTCAGGTGATAGCAGGCACAGAAACCCCTTAACCACACTCTTGTTCTCCATCTCATACCTCTCTGTCTTGTATTACTTTTTCTGAATATCCAAAACCAAAATTCAATTACCTGTACGGAGTGAACTGGAGTGTTAATTTCTGGTTTCTTGAGACAAACTTAGCTTGTGAAAGGAGTTTCTGTGAGGAGTTGAAATCAGACCAGGAAAGCCAGCCAGGGTGTTTCCGTTGCCCCCCGCCCTTAGACATCCTTTCCCGGGCTGGCACCCCTCGCCTGGCCTGAACACCCAGCACCCATAACTCTGTGGGTGCTGCCACTGGCGAGGGCACATGTGGGTGCTGGGTGCTGCTGCAGGACAGGGGAGGCCAGGGATGGATAGAAGGACGAGGCACCGCTGAGTGACCGGGTGTAGGGTCTCTGATGTGGGAAGCATACCCTGTGGTTTTGAGGGGTTGCGGGTGGGTCTCCATAACTCCCACGCTCACCGCATAAACCAGAGATAGCACTTCCACCGTCAGCAGGAGATGACTGGATTCTTGGCCAAAGATCATGTCAACTAACACCCCAGAATCTGCTGTCCACACTGGATACTTCTGAACGCACCACGTATGGTGGGGTGACCCTCCTGCCCCTTTATCTGAGCGCCTCCCCAGTTTCAAGCTGTGGATGGGGACTAGGACTCTGAAGGAGCTTAGAATGGAGACATTGAAGCTTTGGGGGTGGGCTGTATTCCCAGAATTCCTGCCAGGGTCCAGCCCTTCATAGTTCGGCACACTCTTTTGGGGACTAGAGACACATGAGATGCATTTAACGTGAGCAGGAGGGAACTCTGTTTCTCACTCCTGTTTTTGTGGACAAGGTTACGGATACAGTCATGTCCAGGGGAGAGAGTTGACAGACTTAATGAGTGGCCTGTGAGGATCCCATGCTGCGGGCTCAGAGGCAAAGCCCTTCAGCTACTGAGGAGGTCCTTGGGGAGCACTGGCTGCTGGGCTGAGGGGAGCAGTTCAAGTATTTTAATGTTTTAACAACAGTCATGGTTATTTGGGTGTGGGGTGACTGGACATGAGTGAGTGACCTGGTGGTGAGGTTTGCTGCTGACCCCCTGTCACTCTGCTCCCAGGGCTGCTAGAGGGGGCACAGGCCCCTGCGGGACTCTCACTTACCCACGGGACTGAGACAAAGGTGTGGTTGGACCCTGACAGCACCAAGGAGCCTTCCTGGATGATCGTGGCCATGTTGCTCTCAGGGTGGACTGTGGGAGCATCTGGGGTACAGATGGTCAGTTCCACATGTCCTCTGGACTGATTAGAAGCCTGAACGAAAGCAGAAAATGTGCAGGGGCACAAGAGGCAGCATGACTTAGCCCCCAGCTTGGTGCTGTGGGAACAAGGCCATTGTAGGATGCCCAGGGTGTTTAGTTTTCATTCTAGCTCGGCTGGAAAGGTGCTGTGTGACCTTGGGATGGTCGCTTACCTCCCCTGAGCTTTTTTGAGGTGAGAATATATCCTCCTCCTTCTGGGCATATATAGCAGATAAGAAAATAGATTTTGGAGCCAGGGTCCCGGCTCCACTACTAGCAAGCTATGTGGCCTGGGACAGTTTTCAGACTTGTAATATGGCAATAATAACCATACCTGTCCCATAGAGGTGTCGTGAGGATTCAGTGAGTTAATCTACGTGAGTGCTTAGAACAGAACTCTATCCTTGTTAGCTCTTGTGGTGGCTGTTTATTGTTTATCCAGCAGGGACTGTGCTCTAAAAGCCTTGGAGAGAGAACAGCGAGCCTGGATTATGACCTGGGGCCCAGGAAGGGGTTCACATCTTGGTTCTGCCTCTTGCTAAGCAATATGAGCTCGAGTAAGGGAATTTCCCTGGCTGGGCCTAGTGTGTTCACGGATAAAAGCAGGGTTGCACGTGTTACACTGACATGACCAGAGAGACCGCACACCGTCCTGCTGTTAGCCACCACGCACATCTGTGTCTTGAACCACTTCCTGTAATCCTGACAGTACCCCCGAAGTGGGTTCAGTGATTTGTGGAATCCACAATAGGAAACACTGGCCAAATGGAACCTTACCTGCGTATCCCCCTTCCCTCCTTCTAGATTCTTCCCTGAGATCCTAACTAGGGTGGTAAAAGAGAAGCTGGCCACACCCACCTTGGAACTGGAGTCCTGCTCTGTCAGGGACATCAGCTGAATGAGGGCAGCAGCCTGGAAAAAGGGCAAAGCATGTGCTGACCTTTAGAAGCCAGCAGGTCTATTCTGAGTGGGTTCAGGGGAGGGACCACTGGGGCTCCGTGAGCTGTAATTGTCTCCTGTAATTGTCCCCTGTAATTGTACCACCTGCACACCCGTCCTTCTCAGTATGGGAGGAGCCATTCACCTGGTTCTTCACGACGAGTCATCTGAAAAGGTTCACTTTTGATTGTTTCAACGACTTTTCCTACATTTTATTGTGAAATTTTTCACACATGCAGCCATTGAGGGAGCCTTTGTGCACCTATCGCCTAGATTCTGCTATTAGTCTTGCTTTATCATATTTCTGCCTATCTATCTATGCACCATTGATTTTTGAAAATCATAAGTCATTATAGAAAATGCTACAAACTGTGTAAAGTAAAAATTAAAAGTCCACCCAACAATTCTCCTTTTCCCCTGAATCCTATTCTCAGAGGTAACTAGAGTTGACATTTTGGGGGTATATCTAGACAGACCTTTTTCTACATGAGCTTGATAGATGGGAACTCTAACCTACTTCTTTATAATAGCTGCATAGTCTTCTGCACTATAGGAACACAAATTGACCTCTATTGCTAATTCTTTGTTGATAGACACCTAACAAGTAAAGCGTAAAGAACAGCCTTACACATATGGCCTTGCCCACTAGTGTGAAAGTTTCTATAGATAAGGAATTACAGGGTTTACTTCTAACTGTCTCTGATTTGACACAACTGTTTGGGATATAGAGCACAGTAAGGGCAGGAGGCCTCGCTCTGGTCTTAATTCCACCTGCTGGGTGATCTTGAACAAGTCACTTTCCCTATCTGAACCTCTGTTTCCTCTTCTGAAAAATGGAGCCAGAACATGGGATCTCTTCCAGATCTAGATCTTAAGAGTCCGTGTTTTACTGAGCACATGCTGTTTACCCTCCACATAGTATGCGGCTCACAGTCCCTGCCGTCCAAACGAGGGAGGCAGTAAACACACATTTTGATAACCCACGTAAGTACACATGTGTATATTTGTATTTATATAACTTTACATATATAACTTTGCTCACACACATATATGCAGCATGATCAATGATTTGATGGAAAAAGAACAGGCAGAAGGGGCAGGGAGGAGGGGAGGGAGAGAGAGATTGAGAAGTTTGGAGATTTAGACAGTGGTCAAAGTGGGGCTCTCTGCGGAGCTGACATTTGTACCAACAGTGGAGGGAGGAGTGTTTCAGACAGAACAGCATGTGCAAGGGCCCTGAGGTGGGCACCAGCTCCGTCCGAGGGGCTGGAGGAGGCCAGATCGTGCAGTGCCCTGAAACCACAGAGAGGAGACTAGACTTTCTTCAGTGTGATGCGTTGCTGCTGGAGGCACTCATGTGGGCACCTCGCCAACCCTGGGGCTTGCTCTGCTTGCAGGCCTCTAGATGTGTGCCTCCTTGTCACCCAGGCCAGCTCCTCAGAGGCATCTTCACTGACTGTAGCTTTCAGGGCAGCCCTTTCATCCCGACCATTCACTCACTGATCCATTGCTCTGCCCATTCTAAGTAAGATAAAACTTTTTGTTTATCTGACTGTTTTCTTGTTTGGTTTCAATTCCAGCACTAGACTCTGAGTTCTGCAAGGACAGGAACTGTGTGCAGGGCCAGGCACACAGTCAGCCTTCGATAAGTATTTGCAACGATAAGTATTTGCAACATGACTGGGTAAGTGTTATGAAGAGAGGAACAACAAAGAGGCCTGCATGTTCAAGGAACTCTTCCCAGAGGGTGGGACTTTTGTGCTGGATACTGAAGGTTAAATAAGAGTCCTCCAGGTGAGGTCCAGAGAGAAGTGGCTAACCCAGGTCCACCTAAGAATACATTTCTGCCACCTGGACCTTGGTTTCTTTGTGGAAAAAAAGAGCAGTAAACTGCACCCCACCCATACTCTCCTCCTCCAAGCACTCACCGTGGAGTCCTGGGGGTCCACGTGGATCTTCTTGCTCTTGTGGAGGCAGGACAGGATGACATTGTAGGTTTCTGGCCAAAAGACCAGGTCTGCCATGCTGCCCTGGGCTAATGCGGGGAGGGAGCTGGAGTCCAGGTGGCGAGGCCTTGGGTCTCTCTGGCCTGGGCCACAGGGGGTCACAAGCTTTAGAGAAGTCAAGGAAGAAGGAGAAATTCAATGGAACAGACTCCCTCCCTGGCCAACAACTGGTTACACTCACTCTCTGCCAGGCACCGTGCTGAACATTTACCGCACTTTCCTTGGGGCCTCCCCACGGCCCAGGAGAGGGGACTGTTGTTATCATTTGACGGATGAGGCAACCAAAACCCAGAAAGGTGAAGTGACTTTTCCCTCATCTGGCCCCTTTCCCTTCTCTGCGTCTTCGTCTACAGTGCCTCTTCCTATCCACGCAAACCCTTCCCATCATCCTGACCCACCTCCCAGAGTTCCATGAGGACGGGGAAGGAGCAGTGGACAGGAGTGAGCAGATGTGGTCTCAGTTTCCCCATCTGCGGGGTCCCTTCCAGCTGGGACTTTACGCCTGGTCCTGTGGCCCTGTGGCCTGTGCCTCCCCACTTGCCCTTTATTGGGACCCTGATTGTTGCTCACGCGACTTGCATCCGAGGGGCCTCTCCGTTCCCTAGGGTTGAGGGAGCTCAACCATGAGCTCCCAAGGGCTCATGCTATGTCTCCATTTCTCCTCCCTCCTTCACTCTTTTCTTCTCTCTTCTCTCTTCTCTCCCACCTCCCTTACTTGCCCCTTCTCCTCCTCCTTCCCCTTTAATGCCTCCTATCCAGAGGAGCCCCATCTCATTTTCCTCTGTGTCCATCGTCCCCCAGAGCAGGGGGCATTCGCCAAGCGTCTGCCCTGGCCCAGGGGCTGGCTCACCTGCACTTCCATCAAGATGGCTTCATCTGTGAACCTCGTGGTGGTGACGTAGTACTGGAAGTCTTCTTGGCCTGAGACGGTCGGGGCTGCAATGAGGAAATGGAACTGGGTCTCAGCCTCCCCTGGAGGACGGCTGCGAGGGTGTGAGAGGCAGCACGAGGGCGACATTCCTGCTCCCTCTGCTTAGCTTCAGGTGCCTGTGGGCTGGGCCTGCGCTTCTTGTGACAATGAACGTTTATTGACTACTAACTGTGCCTGGTTTTACATATATGTGTATATCTATGTTAAAATCATAAATTTTAGTTTATGTATAATTGCAACAGCCCTATTCTGTGGGCCTATGGTTAATCTCATTTTACAGACTGACAAACAGACTTGGAGAGGGGACCTGATGAATTTTTAAGGTCATAGGGCTAGCCCCCCTTTTCTTCCCCACTAGAAAGTAGACTCCCTGTGGTCGGGGTGTTTGTCTGGTTTGTTCCCTGCCATATTCCCAGAGCCCAGAACTGTCGCTGATCCACAGTAGGTGGACAGATAAGACCCTCCTTGGCCGGGAGCAGCATACGCAGCGCGATGTGCAGTAGGTCTTCCAGCAGCAGGTTGAGCAAGGTGGAGACCAGGGGGCACACCTGGAGGGAAGGCATAAGGAAGTGCTCACTGGTTCAGGGTGAGGTGGGGCTCTCCCTTGGGGTCACACCCCTCTCCCAAGGGTAAGGGAGGATGAACAACGTACCATCTTCTGTAGGAGGAAGGGCAGCACCCCGTCCAGAAAACCTGTCACCAACTCCAGAACACTGTTCACCAGGTAGGCAGGAAAGGTGTCCTTCCTAAGGGTGGGGGAGAGCAGGCGGGGGCTGGGGACCGTGGAAGGGAAGACCGAGGCTAGAGGCAGGGGAGCCAGGGCAGGGCTAAACAGGGATTAGCAAGCTTGTGTAACTTGGAAACTCCAAGTGGCTCTTCCATTCTGGCTGCTGCCTTCTACTCTCCTCTCCTCTTGCTCCCAACCCCTCCCCTCTCCTTTACTATTCCCACCCCAACCCTGTGCCTTTTTGCTTCCTCTCTCCCTGACTTTCTCCTGCTTCTCTTTACTTCTTTCTGATTCTCTCTCTCTGCCATGGTCTCTTCAATTCTCTGTCTGATAAAGGGCTCTGCGATTTTCAAGGAGAGAGAGAGAGAGAACATCTGGCAGTGGAGTCATGGAAGACTTCCTGGAGGAGGTAGTTATAGTGGTTGGATAAACGCAAACATCATACAGAGTAGCCACCTTATGTGGCAGGTTCTGTGCTGAGTGTGTACAGGGTTAGCTCATCTCTTCCCCACAACCACTCCATGCTGGCTGGGTCCTGTGAGCGAGGAACTGTGGTTCCTAGAAATCATCCAGTTTGGCCAGAGCCCAGTATTAGGAAGTGTCCTTGCTGAGATTTGAATCTGGGTGGGTGCACACTCTTAATTTTCAATGCAGAAGCAGGAGATGCTGATGGTGGTACAGTCTGTGGCCTTGGAGATGACCCTGTCCCGAATACCCACAGTCACTTCAGACAATGGGGCTGGGAGAGGCAGCCTCAGCCTTAAGTCTCAGTGAGTGACTGAGCAGTGGGAGCGGTGCAGGGAGGGCTGGCACCCGGCCCTGCCCAGCGGAAGTAGGCGTGGGCAAGTACTCACTTCTCCAGAACCATGATGTTCAGGTATCCTGGTGGGGTCTGGCACTCCTCCGGGACCACCTGGGTCTTGCCCCCAATCTGTTCCAGCCGAATCCCGACACGGATGTTCTTGAGGACTTTGAGCCGCAGGATCCTGTAAGGGCAGCGTGTCTGGGACCTCCAGGACAGGGGGTTGCTAGCCCTGCCTGAGCGCCTGGCACCAAGAGACGAGGAGGAAATACCCGGGCGCTCACCCCTGGAGTGAGAGGTGCAGCTTGCTTCGAAGTGTGACCTGCAGCAGGCTGTCACTCAGGATTTTCAGGGCGACCTCAGGTCCTCTGGCATCTTCTATGATCAACCTGTGAGGGGAATGGGGGTGTTGGTGTGACCTGTGGAATGTGTGTGCCTGGGTGGCTGGAATAGGGTGACCCAGGAGGTGTGGGGGCAGCTGTGGGATGACCCCTTTTCTCATCTCCAGTCCAGCTACAGAATACTGGGCTTCTGCTCCCGCCACCAAGCCTGGAAGGCCTGCGCAGTCCCTTCTCTTCTCTGGACCTCGGTATCACCTTCTAGAAACTGGGGAGAACACAGTGGGGGTGCCATCTCTGCCCTTTCACCTGTCTGGGCTCAAATATAAACCTGAGAAGTGAGGAGGCAAGAAGCGAGGGAGCAGGACGGGGGCCACCCGCTGCCTTCCACTCAGGGATCATCGGCCCTGCTGAGCCTCCAGAAGAGACAACATGAGCCGTCTGCTCCCCTCAGTGGCCTCAGGTCCCAGCAGCTCCCTGAGCTGAGAGGACACCAAAACTTTAGGGACTTTTGGAACAGCAGATTCAAGCTGATGACGTATCCAGAGCCCCCTGGGCCAGGCGGCAAACCCCTCGAGGTGGGGGAAAGTTCTTGCTCACAGTCCCTGGGAGGAGACCCTTCTGCTGACACCTGATCTTGAACTTCCAGTCTCCAGAACTGTGACGTGGCAAATTTCTGCTGTTTAAACCACTCGGGCTGTGGTATTTATGGTTTACAAACTGGCACAACAGAAAACCTAGACTTTGACTAAGAACCTCCCTATTATTAAATACGACAATTCACTATCATGTTTTTAAAAGCATGATGCAAGTGTGCGGTAGCCACTGTCTGCAGAGAGTGGACGGCTGGAATCCCTGCCTCAGACCCTGCTCTGTTCTTGGGCAGATTTCAAGCGGCTTGGAAAGGTTTAGAACAGCGAAAATGCACTTGCTGAGCGCCTCCCAGGCTGTGGAGAGTCAGCAAAGACACCGGCCTCCCACCTGCAGGTGCTCACTGACAGGGGATGACACTGGAGACACTCAGGGAAAGGCCTGGGGGAGAGAAAAGCCAAAGGCAGCCTCCAGACTCACCCGCCCGCCAGGAGCAGCTTGCCCAGCCCAGGAAGGCTCTTCCCTGAGAGCAGGTCCCCAACTAGCGACAGGTCCAGCCCACTGCTCTTCTTGGAGAGGCCTTCTCTCACGTAGGGCAGGTGGTCCAGGATGGCGGCGCCCTCTCCAGTCAGGGGAACCTTGATCATGCGCTCCAGGACCTGGTGTTCTGCGAGCAGCTCTGAGATGTCTGAGGACACAGGCCCATCTCAGTTTGGAGGTCACCTTCCTCTAGTCATTCGACAAACACCCACCAGCACCTTCTCAGACTCAGCGATTTAGAAGGTCATTTAACAGCAAGTTCTCATTAAGCACTTCCTCTTTCCTGGACCCAGGGAACGGGAGCAATGTGGTTCCTGCTCCCCGGGACTGTACATCCTCAGTGGGGAGACATAACAACCCAGCAATGAGAAGAAAACAGGCAAGTTTTGAAAGTGCTACAAAGACAATAAAATGGGGGTGAGTTGGAGCATGACTGGGGTGAAGCTCTGTCTCAGGCAGGGTGGTCAAGGAGAGCGGCTCGGAGGAGGCCTGGAGCTGAGAGCTGAATGAAGGAATCCACAAGGTCTGGGAGGAGCGCGAAGTCAGGAGAGAGCAGCACGTGCAAAGGCCTGAGTCTGATGAGCTTATAAACCTGAAAGCTTAGTGAGGTTGGACTGTGGTGAATGGGCCAGAGGTGGTGGACAGCAAGGAGCTCACTCCAAGAGAGAGACAGTCGGACGGACAGCTAGGACGAGTATGATATGTTAGGATAAGGTCATAGAAGGGGCTTTCCCGCAGGGTTGAAGGAGACCAGAAGGTGGATTCTCCTTCTGCCCGGGGCTACTGGGAGGGATTGCCACCAGACCTTTGGAGCTGTGCCTCGAAGGATGCTAGGAAGGAGGGAAAGTGTATTGTAGGCCGAAGGAACAGCACAGGAAAGGAAGGTGGCCGGGAGTTTACGGGAATTGTCAGAACAGGAGGTGGTGGAGGCTGGGGATACAAGATCTTCAATGCCCGGATGAGGAGCTTGAAGTTTCTCCTGAGGACACTGGGGAGCCACAGCAAGTGTTGGAACCGGGGAAGGGTGGGACAGGTCTGGCTGAAGAAGGCAATTCTGATGCTGGTGAAAGTGGGGCCGAAGAAAAGCCTGGGGGAGGGAAAAGGCCTGGGTGTTGCCCCCCACCCCTGCCCTTCCCTATGTTGCTCTCTCCCACAGCACCCCCCTTATATTTTACTTGTTTTCAGGTTATTCATGCTGATCCGCAGGCAGAGCGGGTGCTGGGCCTTGCCTTGCGCCTGGGCCAGCAGCCCCCAGCACAGCAGTGGTCCCCAGAACAGCAGCATCTTCCTGGTCAGGCCCTGTGGACACAGAGCTGGGAGCCCCAGTGGCACCTCCTTGTCCTCCCCAGAGACCCATGGCCTCACGCCCCAGCACCAGCTCCCCACTGGCCTCTGTCTCCCCTGCTCCTGCTCCGCTAGTCCTTGACCACCGCCGCCCTTCTCACCACCTCACATGTGAGCTTTCCATTTCCTTGCACATCCTAGAACTGGCCTCAAGCCCAGGCTCTGCCATTTTTGACTGTGTGATCGTTGGCAAGTTACTTGACCTCTCCGTGCCTCAGCTTTCTCGTTTATAAAAGGAGGGCAGCTGTGGATTGCTGGCGGAATGCATTCAACAACAGGTGCAAAGCACTTCGAAAGCAGCGGGGCCCACAGCTGTTCATGGGCCAGGCGACGTTGTGAGATGTTAAAAAAGACATAGGACGCCCTTTTAACTGTAGCGTTTCTGGATCTTCAGAAGGACGGGGTGGTGGGTTCTGGGGTTAGCACCTTAGTGACTGGTGGACTTGAAACCATAGCTTTCCCCCAGTGACTAGAGAAATAGTCCAGTGCTTAATCAGCGTGTTTGTGCTGGTTCCTCCCAGCTGAACCGAAGCCCAGCCCAGGCGGCCGAAAAGGCATAGTTGGGACCCCAGAGTCTGCAGGCAAGGGGCTCTCTGGGTCGGCCAGGGTGAGCCACTGGGAGATGCAGGCCCAGAAATGGCACAGCGGGGGCCAGCTGGGTACACACATGTGCAAGGCAGGTGCCAGCGTAAGCAGGGTCCTCTAAGGCGTCACCACTACCCCTTGCCAAAGCCATGCCCATGAAGAAGCCCCCAGAGGGTAAGCGCACCCCTGAGCAAGGACAGGAGCCCTCCGAGGTGGCTGAGCCTACTCTGGATGCTCGAGAAAGTCCCGGCACTGACTTGAACTGGCAACATCCGGCTTACTGCTGCTTGGAGGCAGAGGAGCTCAAAACAGTGATTAAATTGGATAATAGAAAAAGGAAGTTTTCTTGTTTGTTTGCAGAAAGGAATGAATTTTGCATGGGAGAATTTGTACTCACAGCATCAGGTGTTCATATTTTGCTTCCAGCTGATAATTACATTCCTTCACTATTCACCCAACCAGTCTTTGTCCCTAAGACTGATTATTTCTCACCTGGTTCCCCCAAGTCAGGTTTCTCCTCCCTTCCTGCCTTTGGTATCTCACAGTCTTCCTGCCTTCTCCATCGCCTGCCTTGAATTGTTCACACCAGGCCCTGACCTCTGCTTGAGTCTTCCTTTACTATATGGCAGGCACCATGCTGAGAACTTTACGAGCTTTATGACTTCATTGAGTCCTCACCGCAACAATCTGGGGGCATTGATAGCAGGATCCTTTTACTGATGGCAAGACTGAGACTCAGAGAGGAGAAATGACTTGGCCAAGGTCACACAGGTAGTCAGTCCCAGAACTTGGATTTGGACCCAGGCCGGCCTGGTGCTAAGAACCTATGCATGACTTTACTGCATTATGGCAGGTGCTCAAGAAACATCTGAGAAATGCCCATGTTTGCCTCCTTGTCCTTACCTGGTGAAGAAGAGTTGTCTGGAATCTCTCCCTCGTCTGGAACTATCTCTAGTGCCCCAGAAAGACCCAACTTTTATAACCTGAGCTCTGCAGCCTGGGTGGGTGGGCACATGGGCAGGAAGTCCAGTCCCCTTGCCAGGGCTTGTGCTGAGAGGAGCTCTTTGGGGTGGGGGGCAGGGGGGAGGTCCCCTCAGCACTGGGAGGATAGGGACTTCTGGCCAAAACTGATAGGGCCTAGCCCTGAGGCCCAAGGGGCAGGCTCTGTGCCCAGGCCAACAGACCCCAGGGAGGAAGTGGGAGGGCGCCCTGTGGTTTTGGGCGTGGGCCCTTTCCCTTAGGAACACCAGAGCTGCCCAGCCCCGGGCTGGGCCTCCAACTCTAGGGCAGGGCTGAGGAGGCTCCAATTACAGGATATGGCACTAGAGAACCCAGGGGAGTAAAGGTGTGTGTGGGGTGTGGAGGAGAGCAGGCTAGGGGTGGAGGCAGGGAGGCTCTGTGTGACCTCCTGGTGGCCATTGCCCATGCCTTTCCTTATATGTCGTCTAGGCCGTGCCTCTGCAGCCAGACAGGCCTAGGGTCCAACCCCTAGTGCCATCAGCCGCTGTGTAACTCTGCACAAGTCACTTTCCCTCCTGAGTCTCACTTTTCAAGTCTACAAATTGGGAATCCTACTTCTACTTAGGTCTTTGGGGTGTGTGACCATTCATTGGGGCAACTCATGTAGATGTCAGTTAGAGCTCAAGAAAAGCTCAAGAATGTTCAAGAAAAGTTACTGATATTCATTTCTATTTCTCATTATGGATGAGAAAACCAAGACTCAGGTCAATGATTTGCCCAAGGTCCCGTTGCATATGTGTGGCAAAACCGGGACATGTAATCAGGACCCAGAGGAGGGACTGGCCGCCCCTCACCCCCGTCCGGGTGAAAGGGAAACTTGCTGTTGCTATGCACCTCTGCTCCGAGACAGCGAGTCCTCACCCCCGTCAAACTGCTGCACAAAAGTCCTCAGAGGATGGGGCCTCCCTGGTGGCGCAGCAGTTGAGCGCTGCGCTGTGGAGCTGTTGGCAGCTCGAGATGAGATGCGAGTTCGACGCCCAACAGAGGAGAATCCCACATGGTGCGGCAGACCTCTCCTGCCTCGCCCACTGCTCTCCTCAGCAGTGTATTTCTGATCTGCCTGTTCTGCTCCCCACTTTGTCTCTGGTGAACCTCTCACCGTCCCACGCCTCTGGCCTGTACCCTAGCTTGTATGTATAAATAAATAAATCTTTAAAAAAAAAAAAAAGTCCTCGGAGGTGGGGGTTGTGATGCCGCCGTGTGAGTGTCACGGCTGCTGGTTAGCATTGGCTCCTGCCTTAATGTCAGTCACAAAATCATGGATTTGGGGTAGAAGGTGCTTTCTTTAATTTTAATTTTTATTTATTTTTTTAAGATTTATTTATTTATGCATACAAGCTGGGGTACAGGCCAGAGGCGTGGGGCGGCGAGAGGGTTCACCAAAGACAGAGTGGGGAGCAGCACGGGCAGATCGATGGAAATACTCTGCTGAGGGGGGCAGCGGGTGAGGCAGGAGAGGTCTGCCGCACCATGTGGGAATCTCCCCAGCTGGGTGTCGAACTCGCGTAGCCAACGCCGACAGCTCTGACAGCTCCGATAGCTCCACAGCACAGTGCTTAACCGCTGTGCCACCAGGGAGGCCCTATTTTAATTTTTAAAGTGATGTCTATTGGGGTAGTGTTGGTTTATAATTCTTATGCTTCAGGGGTATAGGCTCGCACCTCTGTAAATGAATGTTGTTACGCCCCATCCCCACCCAAGCCCTCATAGTCCCCCACCACAGTCCGTTGGGTCACCCTCGTTCTCTTTGACTTGGTCTAACATGCCAAGTGCCGTCCTCTTGCCTGAGGCAGAGAAAGGCTGTGGGGTTAACTTCCTTATCTAACTCGGGCCTGCGTAGGAAGTCAATGGTGACATGGAAGTCTCCTTTCCCTTCCAAAATCTCACCTCTAAATAGGACACAAGGGAAGAATTTGGCTGGATTCTATTTGCCTCATTGATTAATATCTGCTGATAGATGGAAGGTTTCCCGGGGTCATCTCCATAAAAGGGAGACCCTGGGAAGGACACAGAGAGGTGTAAGATACTATTACACGTGTTCACTGACCCAGGTGTAACCACCAAGAGCAAGTCCTGGCTCCTCCTTGTCCAACCTTGATGGAGCCCATGGATGGAACCTTCTAGATAGGAGAAGCTTATTCCTGGCAGTCTTTTCAGGCTGTGAGCCTCTCTTATGCCAGTTTATGCTGAAGTTAGACAATGCCTTTCCCAAAATGTACACCTATCCCTTCCTCTAAGGCCCCTTGTATGAATGAAGGGCTCTGTGTGCTGGCCCAGGTCCAGGGTCTGGAGAACAGGGTCTCTATTGTCTGTCCTGAACTAGGTGACTTCAGGGATGCCAGGGAGACAGCAGCAGCCATGTGATGTCCAAGCAGGAAGGAATTCAGTGATAAGGCCCAATATCCTGGAGGCCAGAGAACAATAGTGATAGGGACATTGCCCCAAGATGTCGTTGTCTGAGCCCCTCCCATGTGCCAGGAACAATCACTCGTTTCAGCCTCACCACAGCCCTCCAAGGAGGCAAATGTAAATCTCATCAATGTAGAAAAGGTAACTGGGGCCCACAGAGGGGCAGCCACATCCCACAGCATCCCATCCCAGGCGAGGGTGGAGGCACAGGTGGGTCCCACAAATTCACAGCTGTCTCCCAGAGTCACACTGCTCAGAGAGGCCTGACTCACCACACCACCAGGATGCAGAAAAAGTGCCCCCCCCCACAAAGAGGGCTGTCCTGCCATAGGTGGTCTTGAGGCTGGCATGGGAGGCCGGAGGGGCAAGTGGCATTCTTATTCCTGAGGCCCAGGGAGGTGGCCTAGTCCTTGGACGTTGTCCACCTGTGGTCCGATGTGGCCCAGCCATGGCTGGGACATGACCCAGATGGGGCTTGGATGGCCACCCCTAAGGCTGACAGGGCAAATGACTCTTGGGTTGGGACACCATACACTCCAGACTGCAGGAGCCACAGAAAGTGATTTTATTGCAGAGAGAGATGCCGGGTGCAGGGCTGATTCCCACATCCCACCGGGACCCAGCCTGCCCTGGACGGTCGCCTTCATTCCTCCCTGGGAGAGGACGGTGGTCCGGGACCCTACGATGAGGCTGAGGTGACCACAAGGGCATCCTGGAATGGGAAGAGATGGTCATACTGCTTTGTTTTGTTTTTCACCTCATCCCTTATTGTGGTTTATACTGGCTTGTCTTCCCCGAGGTGGCCGCTGGCATTGGGGGCTATGACCTCGAACTCACTCAGACAGAACTCTCTGGAAGGTCTGTGTGTGAAAATGACACCATGCAGGGGTCTGGGACACCTGTAAGACTTGTGGGTGAGCATGTAGGACAGTTTGAGAGTGGTCCCAAGTCCAGCCAATCAGCAAAGCTCCCCATAAAATGGAGTTTCCAGGCTGTATCCATCAGGGTGCAGGCTGCTAAATTTTCAACAACACTGTGTTACTGTTTTCAAGTCTAAGTATAATATGAATACTTCACCTGTTAGATTTGCCCCAATATTTTATCACGGTAATTTTCATAGGAAAGGTAAAAAGAATTTTTCAATGACACATACACTTGTGACCTAGAGTCAACCATTAGCTTTTTAAAAACCATACTTTCTGTTTCACATCTATTTATTTTCGATTAGATTTGAAAGCATTTTATAAAACTATGATAAGGAAGCTAATATGCTGCTCATCTAAAAACAAATGAATAGAATGAAACAGAAAATTTGGAAATAGATCCAAAGGATCAAATGATCTCTCCAGTCCAACTTGCAGCGGTTGATTATGTGATGCAAGTAGTTCAAAAACAAATACAGTGGCTAAATCTCCTCTAAGAAGAGCTACATGCAGTAAATCAAACTCCAGCCATTAGCTGTATGAACACCAGGTGTGCATCCAACGTGACTCAGCCGCTCCTACTGTGATGGGGTCATTGTCACAGTCTCCATCCCCGGCGCCTGCGTATTCAGGTCTGCTGGGTTTTTAGGATGAGGAAGCTGGGCTCAGAGATACCCACGGGCCTGCCTGAGGTCCCATAACTAGAGAGGCAGATTTGACCCCCACTGCGGTACCCAAGGCTACACTTTCAGCCTCTCTCTACCATCTACAATATCGTAGACACTATTCCCCTCAAAAAACCAGTGTGGGTAGAAATGGTTTCTGAGAGTGGGCCGCTGACGATCGGTCCCACCCCAGCTTGCTTTGCAGCAAGTTAACACCTCTTACCTTTCCCCAACATGCAACCCCCATGGGGACCATTTTTGAGACTCCCTCCCTTCTGGTGATCTCTCCACCACTACGTGGCAAACCAGTTCAGTGGAAGGGCACAGCTTTGGGCCAATCAGGACTAACTAGAGAGTCTGGGTAAGAAGTGTCTCCTGGTCTTGGGCACATACCTTGGAAGGGTTTACACCCTTGGGAGAGTGAACAGTCACCTGTGGATACTCTTGTTAACCCTTCTGCCCTCAGCCACCCCCACTCCTGCAGGGCACAGCGCCCTGCAGAGGGCAGGGGTTGCTGTGTGCTTTTCACAGTTGTGCTCAGTACCCTGCACAGAGTAGGTGCTCAGTAAATGCCTGCTGGTGGGTTGACTGAGACAGGATCCCCAGTTCCCATGGACATTGGGGCCCAGAGCAGGGGGTCACCAGAGCAGGTGCTGAGCACAAGTCTCCACTCTGTCACCCACTGGGTGTGTGACCTTAGAAACTGACATGCCATCTTGGAGTCTCAATTTACCCATCTGTAAATTGTGGATTGCAGCAGGATCTACCACATAGGGAGGTGTGAAGACTGAGAAAAATGCTGCCCATACCCCAGCGTCTGGCACAAACTGAGTTCAATGGTGATTAGCGATTTAGTATAATTAATGCTAATATCTGGGGTGCTTGCAGCTATAGCCCCCTCCTCAGCGGCAGCCAAGGAGACTCATTTTTCTGAACAAACACTTGTTGACTCTTGTGTTGTGCTAGGCCTTGTGGAACGAGAACGATGAATGAATGGCCGGTAGGGTGGGCAAAGAGGGGGCCTTTGACCCCAGGCTGGGCCAGTCACGCTCCCATGTTTACAGGTGAGGGAGTGAGGCCATGAGGGAAGAAGGGGTGTTCTCCATAGTGCCCCTGAGCAACCAAAGGGGCCAGGATTGGAGTGTAGCCCCTCCCCAGCCCAGGGTCCCCCCCAAGACTGTGCCCCACTGGGGCTGGTCGCTGAGCCCACTCACCTTGGTCAGAGAGCAAGAGGCTGCCTCAAATCCCAAGGCTTTTACTATTGATATCGGAACCCCAGCTCTTAATTTGCCTGAAATACAAATGTGGTTAGAGGTGGCAGGGCCGGGCAGGCTCCCGGCCCCCAGAGCAGACCCCAGGGCTCAGCGGGCCTGGTTTGGACTGTCCGTTTCGTCTCCGTCACCTGTCCTCCAGGCCCAGCACGGACCCAGCCTCGCTCCACACCCCTTGCCTCTAGTGCTGGTTTTAGCTCCTCCCACAGGGCACCCCACACATCCTCCCACACTTTCTCAAGAATTATCAGGGGCTCCCATTATCCACAGCAGACGTATGTGTGATTTGAGATTCTCATCTGAGTAAAATAAAAAAGTTGAGGTTAGTGCAGGTTACCGAGTTTCCAGCCCTCACACCTGAGGTTAATTAGAGTAATCCCACGCTTTTTCTTTGCTTCCTCCGCCAGTAACACAAATGACTTTGCAAACAAGCGGTGGTGCAGAAATGGAAGCAGCGACTGTGCGAGGGCACTCTCTGCCCCCTTCGAAGTCACCTCCTTCACGCCTGTGACGAAGCTACTCTTATCCCCATTCTGCCGATGAGGGTCTGCGGCCCAGGGAGACAGGGCGGCTTGTTCAAGGCCAGGCAGCTGCCGGGAGGGGAGCCAGGGCCTGGGGCACTCCGAGCAGGCTCTGAGCGTGTTTGTGCCCCTGCCTCTCTCCTGCTCTTAGCCTGTGAGACTGGGGCCTTGCCTGGCTCCTCGTCCACATTTGGGCTCTGGCACCAGCAGAGGACCTGGCCTGGAAGCTGGAGATGAGCTCATAGCTGACTGGGTGGCCAGGTGGTTTTTGAACTGGGACTGATATGTGGAAAATGAACAGCTATGGCCCCAAAGGGGAACACAGGCAGGAGGGGTGAGGCCTGCTACGTCCTGCCCCGGGGATGGGCAGTTGGTAAAGCTACGCACCATTCTCATTTGGCAGCAGGACGGAGAGGAGGATCTCAGTGATGGTGTCTTGCAGCAGTTCAGGCTGTGAGAGAGAGGGGGCACTGTCACCCTGGCTGAGACGCCAGCTACTCCTTGGAACCGCACACAAGGGCAGAGGCAGAGATGCTGGGGTCCCCGTGCTCCGCAGCTTAGGTCTGCGGGGCCCCCAGGACGCACGCAGCAGGCTAGAGAAAGCCCGTCACACCTGGCCCATGTCCGGTACGTGGGGGTTGGGTGCACTGGAGGGATGCACCCCCTGCCCCCACCCTACCCTCAAGTGCTCCACTGCTCTGTTTCTGCAGAATTTCCCCTGAGGGAATTGGACCCTGTGTAGTTTCTACTCGAGGGAAGCTAGAACGCCCGACTTGGAGGTGGTGACCTCCCCATTTAAAATTATTAGTCAAAAAAATTAACCAAACAAAACATAAGGACCCAAATCCAAACAAATAAACACCATGTCAGAAGACAGGATTCAGCCAGAGTGAGATCTCTGATTCAGATGAGAAACTGAGGACCAGAGGGAAGGGGCTGCTCAAGGCCCCTGAGATGAATCTATGTGAACAAAGTCAGATTGCAAAGAGAGTTTGTTTTCTAATTTTGGCTCAAATCATCACAGAAGGAAAGTGAGTGTGTATCTGTGTCCAGCATACAGTAGGTGCTTAGTAAATGCTTGAACCAGTAGGTTGGACTTCGTGGATGAGACATGGAAGCCAGCCACCCTACCAGAGGGCTACTTGTGGGAACCTGTTTCAGGCGAATCCTGGACAATGTCTCCTTTTGAAAGGAACCAACCGGGCACAACAGGAACACCTGTGAGTACTCACGTTGAACAGGCCGATGCCAGAGTTCATCAGGTGGATCCGATCGGAGCTGCAACACAAGATGCACGTGAGAATGGCCCCTTGGAGTACCTATTCTGTCAACAATCATTTATTGAGTGCCTACTATGTACCAGGTACAGGGCAGGCTCTGGAGATAAAGCAGTGACCAAATAATGTCCTTGCTTGGTGAAGCTTACAGTATAATGGGTCTGGGTGTGTGAGTGTGTGTGTGGGGGGGGAGGGGACAGAAAACAAATAGTTGCCCAGAGAGCAGAAAAGTCACCCCAGGACTGGAATCATGGTGAACCTAGCTTAGTCTCCTTTTAAAGAGGTACCCGAATCCCAGCAAGACCGTTTGTTGCCATGTGGGGACAGGCAGGGCCATGGAAACCAGCCATTCTGATTTTTATATATTGGCAACCAATTTATGTTAATAAAAATCCTAACCCTCTGACCCACTCAAACAAATTTCTGGACTTGGTTTGCCCCAGAAGGCTCTAGTTTCGGCCTCTCCCCACAGCAGCAGCTGGTGGCGCCATGTGGGGGCCGCAGGTGCAGCGGGCAGCTGGAGCTGGGGGCTGCCGGGCTGGGCTCCATCTGCGCTTAGCACCTGGCTGTCTGCTGCCCCCGCCGTCCTGGAGGTGTCCAGAGGGCCTGCCCAAGGCCGAGGCAAAGGTGTCAGGTCACCTGCTCCCTGGTCGCTGCAAGGTGATTTCCCTGTCCCCTTTGGATGGCCCTCAGACCTGGACAGAACAGGGGAGGGAGGGCAGCCTTCTGCCTGTCCCAGAGCATCCTTCACTTGATGCTCACGCCCCGGAGGCTCAAAACACTGGGTGTCTCAGGAACCCCTGGGTCACCAGGCATGACTCTTCACAAGAATCCTCGCCATGATTTACATGCTTACCTGATATTGTTCAAGTTGAGCATAAGCTGATCACCTTCCATGAAGAACTGAGCTTCTGAGCTGGCTTCCTGAAACAAGAGAAGCCCGGCCCCCCTCTTTTAGAGAATGCGGCAAAGTGGGGCGTGGGGTTATATGAGGAGGCTCTGGGATCAAGCTCACACAGCCTGAGGCTTAACTACCGGCTCTGTGACCTTAGGGAAGGGTTTGACCTCGCCAGATCGCACTGATCTCCTCAATCAAGTGAGGTGGTGCCTGGATCCACTCCCCACTGGACACATTACCTCACGGACTGCTGTGGGGAATGACAGCAACAGCACCCATCAGCCCTTCGATCCCATGAAGTGCCTGCTGTTATTCCCTGCTTAGAGGTGTGGGTTCTCCGGGACAAAGATCATAAGCTCCTGCTAACTGTTAACCGTTACTGTTATCAGAAGCTAAGTCAGGTCTCAAAGACATCACCTTGACCTTGACAGTGCCAGGCTCCAGCTCCAGGTCAGCCTGCCTGGAGAAGAAGCTGTCCTGCGGCCTGGGTTGGGGTATTTTGTAAATCCCTGGCATTGACCATGGAGGGACCAGCAGGAGTGAGACTGACCGGGCAGGCCATTCCCAGTAATGGTCAGGGCATCAGAATATTTTTCACACGGGAAGCCCAGTTACCATGTACCCCAGTCTTTATGAAAAGTACCCCCTGAAATGTGTGTGGACAACCTACACGGCTGTACACAGAGGCCCTGCTGTGAGGACAGGGTCAAGATTACCCTCTACTAGCAACCAGGCGCTGTCAGCCTTCTGGTCAGGCAGGGTCCCAGTGTCCAACCAAGGGTACTGCCTGGCCACTCCTCTCTTGGCCCTCTGACACCCCACCTCCCACCTCCCCTTCTCTGTCCATTGCCCTCCCTTGAACAAAGCTGCCTTGCTGGGAGCTTATTTCTCCCCTTGCCCCCGGGCACCATCGTGGCCACAATTGACTGGCAAAATGGTAATAAGACCCAAAGGACTGATAAGGTCACAGGTCAGAACAGGGCCCCAGAAACTCCCGACTTGGTTTAGTCTCCCCCCTGCCCGATCCCTGCTGGGATACGAGAATGGCAGAAACATCTAGCAAAGCAAGAGGGGCGAGCAGGAGCAGTGGATGGAAGGCCTCCCAGATGGCTGCCAAAGCCACAGGCAATTGAACTCACGATGCCCAGGGTGAAGAAGGGGCGGCGGGCTTCGTTGGTGGCGAATACTTCCAGCACTATCAATTGGGCCACCTTGGCTCTGCCTTGGTCCAGCCAGAGCTCGGGGGTCTCCTGAGTTAGGACCTTCAGGATCTGTGTGTGATCCAGCTGATTCGCAGCCTGGAAGGACATGGGCCTCCTATGACCCCACAAGTGCCTCGCCATGCATGGCCCATTGTCCCCGTGTGGCCCCACGTGGCCCCACGTGGCCTGACCCCTGCCCGCCTCCCAGCTTCCTCGCTGTGCCTTCACGTTACGCCCCTCACCCTGCACTAGACTGTGGGCCTCCTCCAGCTCACAGACTCTGGTTTTGCTTCTCACTCTGTCTGGAATGCTCTTCCCTCCAGGCAACCCCCTAATCTGCGCTCTGCCAGTTGCTCTGTAACCCCTGTCCTTTGCAGCTGAAGTGTTATCTGTGTAATTACGGTTAAACTGGCCTATTTTACTGAAATCTTCGACCTGGTCTGTAGCAGTCACCAGTGCAGGAAGGCAGGAAAGTGGTCCCACATGCATTTTGTTCTCCAGAGGCCAGCGGGCAGACCCCAGCAGCCACCTGTCAAGCTGCAGATGGCAAGTGGACCCACCTTTTCGCTGATCTTCTTGATGTCTGACTTCAGCCGGCGAGCCAACTCAGGGAGCTGAGGATGAGAGGAAGCCAGAGCAGGTCACTGGAGGGGAGAGGGGAGATGCACCTCCAGCAGCCCCACTGCTGGGATCCCTAGAACCCTGGAAAAACCTGGGTGGGCCTGGTGGTCCAGGCCACGTCCTTCACTGTAGAACAAAGGCAACTTTGATTAGTCCTGCGTCAGTTCCTATGGGGCATATGGGGCCTGGAGTCCTGCTGGCCTGGACTTTTATTGAGGGTTGTTGCTGCTGGTGGGTCTGTAGGCAGCTCCCTGATCCTAGAGGACACAGAGAAGTGACCGATTCTCACAACAGTTGTGAATGCGATTGCAGGCCACCATTCCCATTTCCTCGCCACCCCAGCCCTTTTTCCTGAGTTCCAATCCTCAAGAGCTTGCTATCTGTCTGAAGTCCTGATGCCCTCCTATAACTTTGTGCCAACATTTTCCACTCCTGGACCTCAGTTTTCCCCTCAGCTACCATGGAGGAGGTGATGCACTCTAGTTGACTGGAGCTTGTTCCCTGCTGCGGTGAGTTGAGGAGAATTTCAAGGTTGTGTTGGCATCTAGGTTCAATAGGAAAGAGGGCCCTGATTGATTAGTGATGTCTGTCAAGGGCCTAGTAGTGGAGAACACTGGCACAGCCACTCATTACCTGGTGACCTTTGACAAGACTGTTATTTGGTAGAGGAGGCAGGTTTGTCAGCTTCCAAAGGCAGCACTGGGACTGGGGCTGGATGTTATGGGGAATTTTCTTCTTTAGAGTTATGTGTTAGGAGAGACAGTGAGCTCTCCATGGTGGAGACTGACAAAGGAGTCATGCTTAGGGTCTTAGGAGGCCTTGTGTCCCCTTTGATTCAGGAAATTCCCATGATGCAGAGAGGGGGCTCTACCCTTTGTCCCAGGCTGAGGCTTACCACATAGTCCAACAGCACCATGAGTTCTTCTGGAGGAAGCACGGCAGCTACTGCAGCATTCACCACATCCTGCCTCACAGTGAGGCTGAAAGGGGTATTGTCCAGGGTAGGCATTGTCATTGAAAGTGCAGACTCATTGAACTGTGTGGTCACCTTTCCCTGAGAGTCCAACAACTTGGCCTAAGGAGACACAGAAGCTAGAGTTATCTGGAAACTCTAACTCTACAGCTTGCCCAATAACAATCCATATGGAAATGACACTATTCAGCCTGTTTCCCTTTTTGCATTTGCTGCCAGGAGGCTTAACCTGGAGTTCAGTGCCCTGTAGGTGAAAAGTTATCTCCTAGCAACTAGTTAGTACCTAGCAACTGATATGCCACCTACTCACCTAATAATCTCTAATTTTTTTAAAATCTAGAAGTCTCATTTGGTATTTAGATTTCAACTTTTCAGCTACCTTACAAATCCTTTGGGTAAAGGGAAAATTAAAAACGACAACAAAATGGATGGAAATGTTGAATACTGCAGTTTTCCAAGGGATTCATGCTGCCTTGGTTTGTCTGCCTCCTTAGAGAGTCCAACCCCAGTGTAAGGGTGCAGAGCCACATTTTAAAGAGAACAGATAGTTACTGGGCTCTTCTGCCTGTCAGGCCCCATGCAGTCTCATTTCATCCTTCCCTTGGTGATTTTTATAGACAACATTTTATAGAAGAGGGAAGCTAAGGTTCAGAGAGGTGAAGAAAATTCCCCCAAGTCACACAGCCAGGGAGTTGTGGAGCTGAAAGAGAATCTTAGGTCTGCGTGATTCATCAATGATGTGTCTTAATTCTGGGTTCTTGTTTCAAGGTAACCAGATAATTGGGGTCTAGTAGGGGCTTGCTTGAGAGAAAGACCAAGAGCCCCAGTGCACACACTCTGGCCCCAGACTGGGGAAATCAGACACCAGGGTCAGTGTTCTGTGAGTGGCCTTTAGATTCATGTGGTGTGCTTTCTCTGCCCAAATGGTTTACATGGAACATTGGCAGCCTGCTGAAATGGTCCTAAATTGCATCCTAACCCGGCCTAGTGTTTTCTTCCCTGAAACAGGCTCACGGAATCTGAGCCGTGTCGGTCAGAGAAGGACAGTGATGTCTGCGCTTAGCTCTCCAGGCTCCATGTCACTCACCTGCAGGTTGAACTGGACACCATCACTCTTGATGGCAGTAGACAGAAGGTCAAACTCTAGGTGGTCAGATATGAGGGGAACAGGTGCTGCTCAGGGACAAGAAGAGAGTTCTGTGAGGTTGGATGGCAGTATTGAATGGGACCGTTTGGGAGCTACCTTTGACTGGAGTTGCATTATTGCATGGGGGAGAATTAAGTAAAGATGATTCTGATAATGACAATGATGGAGGTGATGGTGGCAATGACTGGCAATTATTGAGCACAGATCGAGTCCCAGGTACTGTGCTAACCTTCACATGTGTTAGCTCAATTTAATCCTCAAAATAATTTAAGGAAATAGGTCCCACTAATACTCACATTTTACAGATGGGGGAACTGAGGCTTGGAAGAGTGAAATGACTTAAGGTCACAATACAAAAGAATTTGAACCTAGTCGCCCATCCTATGGCAAATTCCTGATTTGGAACAAAACTGAGCTATAGCTTATAAATCTCCCCCTCCCCAAGCTGAGTGTGATGACGCATCTCCACCCTGCAGGCTCTGGGTCTGTCCACTAGATGCTAGTCTTTGGATTCCTCACTTGACCACCCGGTGGCGATGCATCTCATCCGCCCAAGGCAGAGAATGCAGAGAAAGACAGCGGCTCCGGGGGCAAGCAGGGAGTGGGTCACTGGTCAGCCTATACCCCCTCCCCCAGGGAGACCTCCCTCCCTGGGAAGCAGACAAGCCAGCTAGACTCCGGGCTGAGTTGCAGTAGCTGGAGCTAGTCTCTTCCCAGCTCTGACCTCAGTGTCTTCAACTTAAAATGCGCATCACAATGTAAACCCGCCTCTTCGGTTGTACAGGTCGTTCTAGATGAAACCTGGAAATGTTGGTTCAAATCCAAATCACACCAGTCCTAGAACTCGAAGAAGTGGGTTTATGCCCTCTCCTATTGCTAATGTCCTGTGTGAAGTTGGACAAATGACTTAATTTCTCTGAGCGTCTGTTTCTTTACTGTGAAGTGGGGTAATGCCCACCCTGTAAGCAGCTGTCTGAGGACTGGGGAGGCAGTGTTTATAAAACATCCAGCCCAAGGGCTTGGCCCAGCACAGGTGCGCCATGCCCGCTCCACTCCTGTCCATGCCACTCCCTCCTCCCACTCCTCTCTGGCGGCCCTTGAATGAACCTCTTTATGGCCCAGAAGACTCGGTGGTGTGGTTCACTTCTTTTCACCCATCTCCACTCTGAAGGGTGTGAGCATACAGCTCCCCTCCCTTGGTCCCCTTTTCTAATAGCCCATGGTGGTCACAGTTCCATCCATCCATCCATGCATCCATCCATCCATCCATCAGCCAGCCAGCCAGCCAGCCAGCCAGCCAGCCAGCCAGCCAGCCAGCCAGCACACATTTGTAAGCACTTCTCTGTGCCAGGCACAACACCTGTTATGTGTCTGGAACTTTCCTGGAAACTCTTGTCCTCACCGACAATCTTATGAAATAGGGATGTATAAGCCCCCTTTTACAGATGCGGAATCTGAGGAAAAGGAGGTGGAGTTGCTTTCTCAAAAGTGTGGATTCGGTCAGTGGCAGAACTGGAATTCAAAGTTGGGTTTATCTGGGGTATCCCCTGGCTCACATAGAGCTTTGCACATAGCAGGCTGTCAAGAAGTCATAGTTATGATGAATTCCTGTTTGCTTCTCCTGGGTGGGTATCAACTGATGCTTGTCCTGCTTGCTGCGTGTTCGTGCTGCTCGGGATTGAGACCCGCCCCGGAGACTGGCTCAGCTGTGGGGAGTGAGAGCGGTGCACCTACCCTTCAGCAGGCCCAGCAGGTCGGCATGCATGTCCTCAAAGGCTTCCTTGATCACAGGACACAGCTGCAAGGGCACAAATGCAGTCTCCATCAGCCCGGGGAGGGCACAGCCCATTACCCACCGGAGTCCTGTGCTCTGCTCTTTCAGCCAGATTTTCTGCCACGGGGCTGAGGACTCAGGAGCACCCACGACCTTAGCCATTATAGGTGCTCGGAGCTCAACCCAAACCCAGTGTTACCTGGGCTTTTTTTTTTTTTTTTTTTTTTGCTATAGTTTATCCCTTGTCCTGAGCCCAGGGTGTTCCTGGCCTGCCAGCTGCCTCCTCATCAGACTCCTGGTCTTGTTCACAAGAACCCACGTCTTCCACGCAAAGGAAATGGAGAATACATGCCTTTGTTCACTTACTCATCCAACAAGTCATTACTAAGCTCCTTCCCAAGAAGACTTGAGAACAGAGGCCAGCAAGACAGACCCAAGCAGACTCAAGAACAGTCTCTAAGGGCCCTTTGTGGACCTCAAGTCTCAACACATCCCTTTCATGCCCCCTTTGCCCACTGAACCCTTCTCACCCCTCAAATTTCTGAAAGTTCTCTGTAGGACATAATTCTGATCCCCAGGGAACATTTGGAAATTTCTAGAGACATTTTCTGTTTTCATAACTTGGAGGAGTATGTGTGTGTGTGTGTGTGTGTGTGTGTGTGTGTAACTGGAATGAAGCATAGAGGCTTAGGGTGGAAAGAGATTAAGAGGCTGTTACACACACACACACACACACACACACACACACACACACGCACACACACACACACCCCCTCCCAAATTACGAAAAGCATAGACAGCTCCATAACAAAGAATTACATGTCCCAGATGTCGACAGTGGGAGACCCTGGTCTCATTTGTAATGTTTGAGGAAGAAGCTAAACGTTTGACTCACTTGTCCCTGGGGCCCAAAAGGCCCTGTTTTCTGCTCTAAACAACACCCTTTCTAGGGCAATGTGTTGAAATGTTACCATTTTGGTGCAATTTCCGAAGAGAAGAAATTTCTGCTTCACACCCTTTGCTACTCTTGAGAAAAGACAATGCACTTTAAGAAATATTAACTTTCTAAACAAAACAAACCAAAACAAACCAACAAAAAGCTGTTTCCTGCTCCCAGCCCTAGGTCTCCACCCTGGCTACACATTAGAATCCTCGAAAGTGCTAGATTCCTCTAGGCTAATAGGGCCCCCCACCTAGATCAATTACAGAAGCACCCTTGGGTGAAGCCCTATTAGTGCTTTTTAAAGCCCTTTCAGGACGTTCTGCTGTGCATTTGGGGTTGGGACCCACATATTGACCCTGAAAGGGGCTTCGGATTTTGAGCACATCACCATTCAAGGTCTTAAAAGTGCCAATCAAGGTGAAAGCACTGTCCTTACCTTGACCTCAGGATCCCTTACTGCAGGAATGACCTGGATTTCTCACTCAAGGAGACATGGGTCCTTTAGCACCAGCTTGCAGTTCCACCTCCCCCCTTCAGGGGGTGCAGTGTTTGCAAGGCAGAAAGGCACTGATTCCACTCACCTGGCTTTTAACCAATTTGGGCAGGGTTGGCATCAGGAGGTTCATGACCTTTTCTGCTAAGGAGTTGACCAGGAAAGAGAGTCTACCCGAGAGAAGAAGGTGAGATATCAGGAAGGGTTAGAGATAATCACCTCTCACCCGCTTTACCAAGTCAGGGGAGCAGGGATTTTGCTGATGATCGTACAAACGTGAGATGGGGCTGAGCCAGGTGGGTGCAGAGAGTGGCAGAGAGTTCTCAGGGCACAGAGCCTGGGCTTGTCTTCAGATTTGTGCCAGACACTGGTGTGAGGGCACTCAGCATTTCTCCCCACTGTCCTGCTAAGGAAACGTTTCGCGGCGTCTGCTGAGTGCCTTGCCCCTGCCCAGTGCTACGGCCTTCGTCTGAATTCATCCAGCCACCGAGATCCGGAAAGTGAGGCTGGGAGCTGACTTGCCAGAGTTGTCGGAGAGTCAGGGAAAGACAAGCTTTTCCTAACTCCCGACCATTTTCTAATCCAAGCTCTACCCAACTGGCAGAGGGCCCTGGAAAGGAGGCTCCGCTCCACTTTCAAATGTTTGCCCAACTTCCTGGCACGGTGCCTGAAATCTCACCGTTACTGCCTTGGGGCCTTGAAATCACTTTGGCATCACAGGTTCCTTGGAAGGAGCCCCAGAGCAAGGGTCAGGAGAGATGAACCCCTGCTTTCTCTGGCCTCGGTGTTCCCTGCGTGTCAAATGGGCGCAACCGCCAGGCTCTCCTCCCAGGCTCGGGGCCCACGGGAAGTGGCCGCACTCACTTCTGCAGCAGGCTGATGCGCAGGCTCTCGTGGCTGTTGGAGCAGTCGCTGAGGACCAGGCGGGCGCGGGTCTTGTCCCTGTCCACGCGGAGGGTGGCCTGGACCTCTGACTCCATGTGCAGCTCCACCATGGTCTTCATCAGGGGCCTGGGAGAGGAGGGGCCGCGAGCTCCAGCAGCCCAGGCCGGGGCAACCCTCTGTCCGCCTGCGCGTCCGACTCTCATCTCCTTTGGGTTCCCACCTCCCCCAGTTTTTACCCTTAAGTCTCCCAGGCCCAGTCTGTGGACCCCTCTCCGAGTTTAAATGCCCAGCCTGGGCCGTGAGCCGTCCGATTTAAACCTAACTCCTTACTCAAGTGCCTCACAGGCGTCTCAAATACAACACAAACAAAACTGAACCCTGGACGGCTCCCCAGCCCGCTCTTCTCACGATCATCCCCGCCCGCCTTCTGGCCACTCCCTCCTGCCACTGCACTTCAGCTTCGGGTCCTGAGTCCCTTGCCCCTCCCTCCCCAGGCCCCCCCTTCATCTTTCAGGACATTCTCTCAGTTTGACCCGCCTCCAGGACGTGTCCGGAATCCAGCCACTTCTCCTGCCTTCTGCCCACCACCCTGGCCCAAGCTTCCATTGTCTCCTCCTGCTGCAGTAGCTTCTGGGTGGCCTCCCCCCCCCCCCCCCCCTTGCCCCATGCACCCCAGCCAGGGGGATTCTTGAAAATCGTTCAGCCGTGTCGTGTCCCTCCTCCGCTGAGAGCCCCTCGGTGTCGGCGTGCTCGCCCTGACCCGCGGGCAGTGTGACCCACACAGCGGCCTGGGGCCTCAGCTGCCCTCACCCGCACTGTGCCCCCTTCCTTCACTGTGCTTTGAGCAAGGCAGGTGACTTGGCTCAGGACCTTTGCCCTGCTCTCCCCCTGCTGGAATCCCCTTTCCGCCTGTCTGCATGGGGGGAGCAGGACATAGGTGGAGGAATCAACCAAGACTCACGGAGCTCGCCTGAGGGGACACTTACGTGTTGAAGCCGGCTACCATGTCCAGGGGGACCTTGACCACTAGTTCCTGGCTGTCGGCTGAGGGTTGCACCTGCAGCTGGAGGATATTGGCTGAAGTGACTTTCATCCTGGGTGGGAAGCAGCGGAGATGAGATTCATGCCTCGGGATCAACTCAGACTCATTTTAAACATTCATTGGCGCTGCTGCTCTGGGGCCAGGCAGCGGCTGGACCCTCCCGACTGCCTGACTCCTCCCCGCTTGTTACTGCCCTCCCCTCCCCTCCCCTGCCCCTCCCCTCCGCCTCCCCCTGCTCACAAGGCTTTCCTGGCCCCTCTCTTAGGACATGAACCCTGGCTCCCTGGGGCACTTGTGGGGCCCTCTGTGGCCTGACCCCACTGACTTCCCACTCCTGGCCTTGGGCTGGAGCACCAGCCAGGCTGACTGATTGTCACGCCTCTGTGCTGTCGTCCAGGCTGGCCCCTGGGCCTGCAAGGCCATTTCCTCTCCTCTCGGTGAGTGTGAAGGCTTCAGCTTCAGCTCAACTGTCACCTCCACTGAGCGGTATGGCCTTATCCTTTTACTCTCCCCCCCCAGGTGACCTTCCCCTGGGCTTGTTGCTGTTCCTGGGTCACTCCTTCTGGCCGTTGCTCACTCCTCTGGGAGCTCTGAGGGAGGACTGGGTTTGGCCCATTCATCACGGTCAGGGGCAGAGTCAATCCCAACGGATGCTCTTGACTGAGCGATTAAACGTGGTCTGGGCAGAAAGTGAGCCTGAGGTACTTCCCAACTTGGTTCTGCTCTACCTACCAGATGATATACTTCAGAATGGAGTTCACCAGGCTGCCAAATATGGGGGTGCCCCCGGCCGGCTCATCCTGCATGGCGCCGAGCAGCGGCAGCTGCTGGAGAATAGCGACGGCATTGTGGTCCTTCAGCTCCTGCGTCAGACCTGCAGGCGGATCCAGGATTAGAGACCAGCCAGAGGGGAAAGTGGGTGGTCGACTGGGGCCCCAGGCAGCTAGTGTGGCACCTCAGGCCTGCGGGACCTGGACTAAGGTGAGGGGAAGGACGGCTCCATCCTGACACGTTGACAACGTGTCTTTGGAACAATGGATGGGTCATTTCACATGAAGACTGAGGTTGGGGCATGGGTGGCACCATTTGCCAGGGCTTTGCCAGCCTCTGGGGGGAATGTTGTCCATACCACTTGGCACATGAAACTGTATCCCAAACAGCTTCTAGAGTAGCAACCCCTGATAGCGGTCAGAGGCAGGTTGCCCACCAGGCCCCTTTTGGGGCTCTGTTGCTACAAAAACACTTGCTAACATTCTCTGGAATCACCGTCTGGGCCCCTTGTCCAAAGAGCCTCAGGTGTTGAGCAGAGAAGGGAGCAAGAGCCATTGTTTTGGTCTGATTTTGAGCGGAGGCGCCTCAGGGACGCACAGACACGCCTAGTCTTTATGGCTCAGCCACTCAGGTCTCGCCCTAACTCAGGATTCCGGTGTGCCTGGCCCGCCCCAGCTGAGGGAGGTCCTGGTCTGCCCTGGAGGACCGCTCCCCCACCGCCTGGCCTCCTGGTGTGAGGCCTCTGGGCCAGGCTTACTTTCTTTGATGACTTCAGAGCTGAGTTTGAGAACTGCAGGGGGGTTGAGGGTGGCGCCAACCAAGGCGGCTGCCAGCAGGGCAGAGAGGAAGGTGAGGGTCCACGGGCTGGTCATCTTCCTGGAGGTCAGTGAGCAGAAGGTGGCGGGCACCAGAACCTGGAGTGAGCACAGGGGACCCTGTCACCTGGGCAGAGAGACTAAGGACAGGCCCCGCAAGCCGGGCGACTTGGGCAGGGCGCCCTGGAGGCTGCTCAGTGAAGTGGGTGAGGAGCAGGTTCCGGAGCCCAAGATTTGGGTCTGTGTCTCCCTGTGCCACCCAGTCATGTGGTCTGAGACCACAAATTTTGCCTCTCTGTGCTTCAGTTACTCACATGAAAGATGGGCAGAGCTGCCCCCAGTTCACAGAAGTGGTGGGACAGAGTGAGTAATACCCAGAGGCTTTAGCACAGGGCCTTTCTCATGGATGGCAGCTCTGTCTCTCCCATGTCAGGGCTCAGCACGTGACACCTGCCTTCCGCCTCCTGCACCCCTTCGCTGTGGCACCTACACCCTCCAAGATCCCACCTCAGCCCACTTCATTTCTTGCTTCCCCTCCTTTACTCCTGTCTACCTCCTCATACTTGCTTCTGACTCCCTTGTCTGCCCTCTGCCTCCTGAGGTCCGCTCATCCCCCACAATCTGCCCCCATGCCCCTTTCTCTGTAAAGCTTCCCTCTCGCAGATGGAGAACCTGAAGCATAATTCAAAAAAAGTGCCCTGGGGGCTGGTGTATGCCCGGGGCTGAAAGTTTGGAACCGAGGGAGGTGAGAATCCAGGTGGGGCTCAAAGTGGTAGGAAAGCTGTTTGCTGACTGCAGACTAAGGCACCTGCGGGGCAGTCAGCCGTCCGGAGCCGGGGAGAGAAGAGTGGAGAGAGAGGAGAACCCGTGGGGCCTCCCTGTAGAGGGCTTGTCCGCTCACTTGTAACCTCGCCCCGAGCAGCCCGGCTTGCACCCCGACTCTGCCTCTAAGACCCCATGGACAGGCCTGTGGACCGTCCTGCTTGGAGGCGGGTAGAGGCTGACCCTGGGACCTTGGTTGGCTTCCTCATGCCAAGCACAAACCCGAGCCCTTGGTTGGTTCTGATGTGGGTTTCTTCGTGCCAAGCCCAAACGAGGCATCTGGACGCCTGTGACTTCTTGAACCAGAGCAGGGAGGCTTCAACCTCTGCCTCCCTGGTGGGTACGGACTCCTGGAGGGAGGGTTGGGCAAGCTGCGCCCTGTCTCAGCGGCGGGGGTCCCTGCGCGGCAAGTGCTCGCCGAGTGAATGAAGGGGACCTGGGCAGCGGGAACCCGACCCTGCTAAACCGGGCGGTGCGGTCCCGTAGACCCCGTCATGTCGTAGACCCCGGCCCTGGGCGTCAGGAGACCTGAACTCTGAGGACAAATCTCATGGGCCTGGGAATCAGAAACACTCGGGTTGGAAGCCAGTTTCTACCGCTTTCTGCGTGATCTTGGGCAAGT
This sequence comes from Scalopus aquaticus, assembly GCA_004024925.1. NCBI lineage: Eukaryota > Metazoa > Chordata > Mammalia > Eulipotyphla > Talpidae > Scalopus > Scalopus aquaticus. The sequence goes on along the minus strand of PVIJ01013019.1, from coordinate 8,089 downwards.
AACTCACCCCGTCTGTGCCTCATCTTCCTCATGCATAACATAGGGAATAAAAACGCTTTCGCCCTTGGGTTGGTGGGAAAAGGGAGGGGAAAACCCACTGCTGGCCTGCATGCAACAAGTGCCCGGGAACGTTAGCTGCTTTCATGGCTGTGGCGCTGTCATCGCTAACCCCGAGCAGCTTAGGGAAGCACCTGAGTCAGAGCAGAAGACGTGCTCACACCCTGTGCCCAGTTCTGAGCCCAGATGCACCCAGCCCCTTGCCATAATCTTGCGAAGCACCTTGACCCTGCTTCCCTCCTTGGCCTTGCACACCCTGCTGCCTCGCTGAACAGAGGTGCTCAGGACCGAGCGGATGGAGCAGGCCTTCCTGTGGACACAGCCTCCTCCCCAAACCGGGCTGTGCTCACGTCCACTGACCTGCCTCTCACCCCGTCCTTTGCGTATGCTCTTCCCTCTGCTTGGCAGGTCTGTCTCTCTTCCTTGGCCCAGTCAACTTGTATTTAGCTTCTCAACCCCATGTCACCTCCTACAGAAGCCCTCCGGCATCATGTCCCTGGGCTTTCCCGGCACAAAGTATGCACCACATCGGTCCATACAAAGTGATCCTGGGGGACCAGGGGTGTGTGGCATCATGTCCTTGGAATCACCCCAGCATAGGCAGGCCAGACAGCAGGGAGGCAAGGTCAGGGAAGGGCTCAACCGGTCGGATCCCTTCGTCACTGCTCCTTGGCCTCTGGGTGAGGGCATCGGGCAGCCCTACCCTCCCTGCCTCCCTAGAGGGTCCTGGGCGATGTAGGACTCTTACTTAAGCCCATCCTCCATCCTTCTCCTGACTGAACCCAGAACCTTCCTAGGTATTCAACCCGTGGGCATTTTTACCTGAACCAGCTGGAGTCTTCAGCGCCTCTCCTACCTGGGCTCAGGCCGGCCTTATATCCTGCTCACCCTCACTAGGCACCACCTGCATTTGGGCTCAGGTCTCCAAGGTAAATATTTGTGACTTCAGTGAACCCAGCCCTGCCCAGAGGAAGCTGCGGGGCTCCAGCTTCCTGAGGTTTGGCGAAAGGAGGGTCTGGCCAGCATGATGGCGGGGCTGGGTAAGTCACCCATGCAGGGGGCTGGGCCGGGCATTGTGGCCTATGCAAGAGTCCCTGCTCCTGACAGCCACTCCCTTGGGGTGTAATGGGAACCTGAGCATGGAGGAAGCACACATGGCAGCAGTCATGTCTCTGGAGCCACGTCCCCGCCGGTCAGTTATGGCCTCCTGGCATTCATCAACGACCCAGCCTCACATGGTCAGAAATTCTGGCCGAGCCAGAATTCAACCCCAAATTTGACTTCCAAGTCCATGGGGCTGTGGCCATAGCTTGGTGGACACAGAGGGGCCTGGGCACTGACTGAATTCCAGTCTATTCTCCACCATTCCTGCTGGCGAGTCAGGGCACGCCCCCAACCTCTCAGTCTTTAGCGCCACGTTGCCTGCCCTTGTCTCCAGATTAGTACTGGGGTGGGAGTCACACATGCCCTCTGGAATGATCTGGGGTGTTGTCCTTGGGGCCCGACTGCATTCAAGAGTCTGGACTGCCCAGAGCGGGAAAGCCCTGGGTAAGGCCCGTCACCTCATGCGGAGGCGCGGGAGGGCAGCGAGGGCCGGCAGAGCGTCCAGTGTATGCTGGGGCCTGGGCGCATGGGGAGAAGGCAAGCACACTTGCCATCCTGCTATGTGCAAACTGGAAAGCAGCTTCACACCTAAAGGGAGGGGCTCAGGAGCCAGGGAGGGACCCTGGCAGTTCCGTGGGCATATTACGGAGAGGCGAAGCCCTCTGGATGTTGTCCTCCACACCTGCTGCCCACGGACAATGCCCCTCTGTAGGAGCCCGAGCCCAGCGCCAGCACCTGGTCCCGCATCAGCTCCCGCTTCCTGCCTTTATCCCAAACACTCGCAGGTGTCACAAGCATGACTGCGCCTCTATGAGCCTGGCTCGTGTGCGTCCCCGGGCCACCCAGCCCTGCCCTCGATGCCACTCATGCCCCCTCAGGCAGCTCAGGGCCTCTTTGTCTTGGCCTTGCCCTTCCGTTGCAGGGACTGAGTCTTCCTCCTGGGCTGCACTTCCACCCCTGAGAGCTCCTCTTGCCCTGGGGGGCGCAGCAGGCGGCAAGCATGGCTGACCCTGCTCTCGGGCCCATCAGCTCTGCAGTGGGGGGAGCACTGCTTCCTCTCCGTGACCCTCTGCGTCCTCAATTGTAAGACAGGACCATTTGGGGTTACAAAGGAGAATGAATGAAGTTATAACTTCAGAGAATTTAGTCAATGGTAAATATTATTAATATGAAACACTAATATTACTTACCTTCAAGGCAGAATCCAGAAGGAAATAGCTACATGAAGCTGCCTGACCATGCCCCTTCCTGTCCCTGAAGTCCTCTTGCGCTTCGGGGAGCCTCTAAGCCACTAACTGCTTATTCTCTTGGAACTTGTTCTCCTTGTGTCTTGAGGAATGTCCATTTTGCCCATTTAGTCCACCCACCCACCCACCTACCCACCCCTCCATCCACATGTTCATATTTACATATCCCACCCTCCTTTTGGTCCTCCTCTTTCCACTTTTAGTTTCTGCAACCAAAATTCAATTTCCAACCAAAAGCCTGAGTTAACTTTAAAGTCATTACTCAGACCTTGTCATTACTCAGACTTCCTTGTATTTGAAAACCCTGCAAGGCCTCTGTAGCTCCTGATGAAAATGCAAGTCTACAATTTCCCACCAGACTATGTGCTGGTAGATGACCGTGAACCTGTACATAGCCCTTGGGTCCTTGTGGCTCCTGAACTGGATGAATTGAGAAAAGCACAGAAAGGGTGGAAGATCTTGAGGCTATTCCTCAGGAGACGTCTGTGATCCCCTCTCCCAACTCCCAGGAAGAACAGTGGGTGCATTTCCCTAGTGCAAGCCTAGGGGAAGGAGCCTTTTCAGGGACCATTTGAGGACTTGAGGGGTTGTCCTCTGGACTTGGGGCATGCAGTGGGCTGGACTGTGTCTCTTGCCTGAGAGAAGCCAGTGCAGGGGCTAAAATCACATTTAGACATCTAGGCAGGAAGGGCAATGCCTAAAGAAAATTAAATAGCCAAATATACCCAGGTTCCCAGGACTCACTTGCTAGAGCCAATAAAGGCTGGGGAGAAAGGCAGTCCCCCACCCCAACCTATAGGCAGAAGCCCATGGAAAGCAAAAAATGGGGGGGGGAGTAGTGTGATGTGGGGGGAAGGGGATTCCTTGACATTGGCAGATTTGATGGTAAAGCAATTTCTTCCCCAAAAAACACAAATGCTGCCCCTCTCCCAAGGGAAGGCAGAGCTGGATGATACCGTGACAACTCCAGCCAAACGGTCTCCCCCTTTCCTCCCCAACCCCAGCCCCAACCTGGTGTTGAGATGATAAAACTAAGCCCGTACACCCCAGGAACACAGCAGAAGTGGGGGGGTAACTTAAAAACTGCTTTCTGGACCAATAAACCGACACCCTGGGAGTGCCCACACAGTACACCGCAGGAAGGGATGTAGCAAGCAGCTCCTTCACCCCATTTAAGCCAGGACCGCCCCCCCAACTGTTGTTCTTCCATGGACCCTGCTAACCAAGGACCTCTGCCTGGGTGTCCTTTATTCTCCCTCCAAGTAAACTTCGCTTCTACTTCTGCTAAAGATGAAGCTGTGAATTCTTCTCACACCATAGTCAAAGACTGAGGAACTCCAAAATCCAGGAACCACCAAACCCAACAACAATGTTGGGCAAAGGACCTTTGTTGGGGGAAAATTGGTGCTCTCTGTTCCCTCTGAAGGGGGTGAAAAGTTGACTGTGTTACATCCCAAGTATGATTCTCTGAATCCCGCTGGGCTGAGAGTGGCATGGGAAGAAAACATCTGCTGATTGCTGAGAACACAGCCTGCCGGGAAAGCCAGACACAGTTCCTCCTATCACCTACAGGGCTGCCTCTGGGTGAGCCGGAGGTGGGTTTAGGGAGGATTAACATGTCAAACCAGCTGTGGATACTGCTATGGAAGCCTCTGGAGTCCAGGAACCAGAGGTGGGGAGTAGAAATGATAAACAGTTGTTACAGCAACCAGCCCAACCCCAAAGTGAGAAATCCCACCAAGAACAACGAGAAACTAAAGAACAACATATAAGGCCATCCCTTCCTTGAAAAAACTTAGTTCTTGCCCTAAATGCCCATTAGTGTCTATGCAAGTGTCTTTTTCTTAGCAAATTTGCTGGTGAAGGGAGACTCTTGAATTCTTTCTCAGAGGGGTCCAAAGGCCTCCACTCGTCCCACACTAAGGACGGAGCAAAGCAAGAACATGTGTGGCAATCTGGAACTGTCCTTCATGCAGCTTGAAGGTTTGACTCATTGAGCTGGGATGCCCTCCCTCAACACTCACCACTCGCCATGTGTGTGTGCACCCACACATGCGCGCGCACACACACACACACTCACACACACACACCCCCTGAAAATCTCTCCTTTCACATCTCACACGTCTGACTTGGAACATAATTTTGTCTAAAAGGAGGAACTGCAAGAAGCGAACAAGAGGAAGGCCCGAGTCCCACCATTGCAGAGCACTCACTGCTGCCCGGCTGAGCCTGCAGCCTGCCAGTCCCCGCTCTTACTCCATGTAGAGACAAGGAAACAAGGTGCAGAAAGCAGGTGACCCGCTCCAAGTCACACAGCCTCATGCGCGGCAGCCAGCATCTGCATCTGGCCGCACGGCTCGGGAGCATGTGCTCTTGAGGTTTTCAGCCGCCAGCTCCCCACACCTGGTGCCTGTTCCACCCTCACCGGCCTGCCCCCCGTCTTCACGTTTTACGGTACTCATCATCCTGGGGTTATTTTTTACTATCTACACAACATGGATTTTGCTCGATCAAATCACATTTCAAAACTTATAAACGTTTTCATTTCTGTTTCTAACCAAAAATTGTTTATCATGACAAAAGGTGGAAAAACATCACTTCCCCTAAGTAGGCGGTGTGGACAGGACTGCAGTGAGGACAGAGCGACTTACAGCCCTCCCAGGCCCTTTGCTTGCATGGGCCCTCGGAGCCCACACCCATGCGTGCAGGGGCACCGCGGTAGCCTCATCTCACGGGGAGGTGTGCTGAGGTCCCAAAGAGAAGAACCGCGGGGCTGATTCCTGGCTGGCCTGCTGTCTGCTGGAGGCTGGAGAGAGGCGCAGGAGCAGGGCGCTGGTGCCTTGCTAGCAGGCTGCTCAGCCCGGATTGGAAGGACTGAGTAGGAGTGGGAAGGCCAAGCAGTTCCTCACTCCCACCCATGAGGGCGAGGCCACTCTGCTTCTGGAAGAGCCCACAGAAGCCATCACCACGCGCAGCAGCCCCGGGGCTCTCCTGAGGCTGTCAGAGCCAGAAAACTGCTCTTACCTGGAGGGCAGCGGTGGGCGCCCACCAGCACCAGTGTGGAGTCTCAACCAAATGCTGTGAATCTGGAACCTCACGGCCCTTTTCTGGACCGAGGTCTCCCTGGACAGCCAATGTCTTTTTGCTTATCTGGACTTTCTGGGGTCAGAAGGGAGGAAGGGGACCCATTGTGTACTTCCCTTGAAGTCACCCACATGGGATTAGGTTTCTGTGCTAACATTTACTCACTTAGTCACTGGGTTTGCAGGGTCAGAGAAAGGAAATTAGTGGGTGAATTGGAGACCCACTCGAAGGTGGGGTTGTCCCAGGAGCTCATTTCATGCCTCCTACCCCATCCGTATTGTTTCTCTGCACTTTCAACCCCTGTTGCTTCTGAGAGGCCTGTCCAGGGACTCCTCACAGAGGCCCTGACTTCTGGCCTGTCTTCATTCATTCCTCACCTTCCCTGTCACCCTCTGAGTCGCGCCACCAACGGGGTCCTTGGTCTCCCTCCTCTCCTCCGGGCCCACCGCCTAACCTGACCCAGGTCTCATCTTTTCCTGCCTGGTATAGTTGCAGCAGCCTCCTCATCGGCCTCCTAAGAACTGACCTGACCCCTCAAATTTCCTCTCTGCAGGGCAGGCAGACCCCTCTCCCTTCTGCCTGTTTTCTTATGACAGTTTCCAGTGCATAAAAAAGAGTGTACAGATAACACGCTCTCTGCCACCTGCATTCTGCCCGCACATCCAATGCATTTGAAGCGTTCCACGCTCAGGTTTGGCTTTCAGCAGCCACCCCACCCCCCCGTCCCCACTGATTGCATCAGCTTGCTTATCACTCCCTGGACTTCAACATTTGTTTGCAGTAGGACTTTAGTTCGGAGGAGGCTGAGGTTCGCCTTTCTTTGCTTGTCAGACATCCGGGTTTATCTGACCCAAGTCACCTCTTCTGGGATGCACACATTCAACCCAAGGAGATCAGACTCTGTGGGGCAGTGGGCACCCTGCCTGCCCTGGCTTCTGAGATAGGCTTCCTGTGTCCAAAAAGGGTGATGAGAATAACACAGAGGCAATTAGGGCCCAGAAAGTTCCAGGATTATGGTGGAACACCCGGTCCAGATTAGGGGAATCTCTTGCTTCGGCCCCGATCATCACAGTCCTCAAAGAGCCACAGAGACTCAAAGAAGCAGGAGACATTAACCAGGGGGAATATCACTTTTGATAACACCGTCCACACTGTCCCGCAGATGCAGCACTTATTTGATCCAGAGAAGTCTCTGGAACCATTAAAATGATTTGGGGCACTGCCCAGTATGTGGACTTCAATGCATAACATTTCAATACATGATGAACACAGACAGGAAATGCCCATTCGCTGAGATTAGCCAAATACGTGAACCTGTGTAACCCAGACCCCTATCAAGCTATAGAATTTCACCATTCCGCCCCCCAACACACAGAAGATCTATTTTCTCCTTTCCAGATAATTCCATGTAAGGCCCCAGGATGGGTTTTGATCCCCTCACCCCATTGATTGTGGTGCTGTCTGTTCTTGGTCTTCATGTAAACGCTCCATCGCGTGTGTGAGCTCCCGTGGGCTCTCAGGGAGCTGAACGTTTTTGCTGTCCTTGGTCTCTTTACAGTTAATGGGTGCACAATATTCCATCATCTGAGTATGCCCCAATATGTTTTCACATTCTCCTATTGATGGATGGGCTAGCTGCTTCTGCTCTGGGATAATATGAATATACTTTCTACTGAACAATTTTTTTTAAGATTTATTTATTTATACATACAAGCTGGGGTACAGGCCAGAGGTGTGGGGCAGCGAGAGGGTTCACCAGAGACAGAGTGGGGAGCAGAACAGGCAGATCAGAAATACACTGCTGAGGGGAGCAGCGGGCGAGGCAGGAGAGGTCTGCCGCACCATGTGGGATTCTCCCCGGCTGGGCGTCGAATTCACATCGTGCGCCGCCGACAGCTCCACAGCGTAGCGCTCAACCGCTGCGCCACCAGGGAGGCCCTCTACTGAACAATTTTTGAAGAATTGTTTTGTGAGTGTTTTTATTTCTCTTGGAGTAGAAGAGCTGGATCATAGAGGGGGGTATGACAGTTTTACAGGGAACTGCCAGAACTTTTCCCAAAGTGGTTGTACCATTTCACACATGGGCCTACTGTCTAAGAGAGTTCCGGTTGCTCCTCTCTGCCTGGGTTGTGGTATTGTCAGTCTTTAATGTCAGTCTTTCTGGAGGCTGTGTCAGTGCCATGTTCTCTCCTGCCTCCTTGTTACTCTCAAGGGAAAGGGAAAGTCCAGCTCAAGGTTGGCTGACCAGTGGAAAGCGAAGGGAGTGAGGCCGTCACTCTTCTGCCTGGTCCTGCCCGCCCGGCTGCCCTCGCCGCCCCGTTGCGGCGACTGGGAGGTTGTGCATTCCAGAGGGCGTAGCTCCAACACGGACACGAGTGGACGTGCGGGGGAAGAATCTGTTTGCTGTGTTGGGCGCTGAGGTTCCCGGCCCCTTTGTGGCTGCAGCCCGCCCACTCTGTTCTCACCAGTAAGTAAGAGTTTAGGTTCCAATTCTGAAAAGTGGGCCAGTGGTGAGACGTTACCATCGCAGGCAATGAGTAAAAGAAGGAAACGGGAGCTGGGGATAGAAGGGGCATGAAGGCAGGTGTTAGAGAAGC